>CM057828.1:78562380-78842380 GCA_030068075.1 Paguma larvata | reverse complement strand
AATAGCAGTGGCGAGAGTGGACACCCCTGTCGTGTTCCTGATCTCAGGGGGAAGGCTTTCAATTTTTCCCCATTGAGGATGATATTAGCTGTGGGCTTTTCATATATGGCTTTTATGATGTTTAAGTATGTTCCTTCTATCCCGACTTTCTCGAGAGTTTTTATTAAGAAAGGATGCTGTATTTTGTCAAATGCTTTTTCTGCATCTATTGACAGGATCATATGGTTCTTATCTTTTCTTTTGTTGATGTGATGTATCACGTTGATTGATTTGCGAATATTGAACCAGCCCTGCAACCCAGGGATGAATCCTACTTGATCATGGTGGATAATTCTCTTTATATGCTGTTGGATTCGATTTGCTAGTATCTTGTTGAGAATTTTTGCATCCATATTCATCAGGGATATTGGCCTGTAATTTTCTTTCTTTGCTGGGTCTCTATCTGGTTTGGGAATCAAAGTGATGCTGGCTTCATAGAATGAGTCCGGGAGTTTTCCTTCCGTTTCAATTTTTTGGAACAGCTTGAGGAGGATAGGAATTAACTCTGTTTTAAATGTCTGGTAAAATTCCGCAGGAAAGCCATCTGGTCCAGGGCTTTTATTTGCTGGGAGGTTTTTAATAACGGATTCTATTTCTTCACTAGTTATGGGTCTGTTCAAATTTTCTATTTCTTCCCGTTTGAGTTTTGGTAGCGTGTGGCTATTTAGGAAGCTGTCCATTTCTTCCAGATTGCCAAGTTTGGTGGCATATAATTTTTCATAGTATTCTCTGATGATTGCTTGTATCTCTGAGGGATTGGTTGTAATTTCTCCCTTTTCATTCACGATTTTATTTATTTGAGTTCTCTCTCTTTTCTTTTTGAGAAGCCTGGCTAGAGGTTTGTCTATTTTGTTTATTTTTTCAAAGAACCAGCTTTTGGTTTCATTGATCTGTTCCACTACCTTTTCTGTCTCCATATGGTTAATTTGAGCTCTGATCTTTGTTATTTCTCTCTTTCTGCTGGGCTTGGATTGTTTTAGTTGATCTGCTTCTAGTTCCTTTAGGCGTGCTGTTAGAATTTGTGTTATTGATTTTTCTTGTTTCTTGAGATGGGCCTGGATTGCAATATATTTCCCTCTCAGGACTGCCTTTGCTGCATCCCAGAGCGTTTGGATTGTTGTATTTTCATTTTCATTTGTTTCCATATATTTTTTAATTTCTTCTCTGATGGCTTGGTTGACCCAGTCATCTTTTAGTAGGTTATTTCTTAGCCGCCATGTTCTTGGATATTTTCCAGGCTTTCTCCTGTGGTTGATTTCAAGTTTCAAAGCATTGTGGTCTGACACTGTACACGGTATGATCTCAATTCTTTTATATTTATTCAGAGCTTCCCTGTGCCCCAGAATGTGGTCTATCTTGGAAAATGTACCGTGTGCAGATGAGAAGAACGTAAATTCCTTTGCTTCTGGATGAAGGACTCTAAAGATGTCTGTGAGGCCCATCTGTCCTAATGTGTCATTCAGGGCTATTGTTTCTGCGGAGATTTTCTGTTTTGTTGATCTATCCAATGCTGAGAGTGGAGTGTTGAGATCCCCTACTATTAGGACATTTTTATCGATGAGGTTGCTAATGTTTGTAATTAGTTGTTTTACAAATTTGGGTGCCCCTGAATTTGGTGCGTAGATATTTACAATTGTTAGCTCTTCCTGCTGGATGGTCCCTGAGACTATTATATAATGTCCTTCCTCATCTCTTATTACCTCGTTCATTTTAAAGTCTAATTTGTCTGATATAAGTGTGGCTACTCCGGCTTTCTTCTGACTTCCAGTAGCATGGTAGATAGTTCTCCATCCCCTCACTTTCAATCTGAAGGTGTCTTCAGGTTTAAGATGAGTTTCTTGAAGACAGCAAATAGATGGGTCTTGTTTTTTAATCCATTCTGTTATCCTGTGTCTTTTGATTGGCGCATTTAGTCCATTTACATTCAGTGTTAATATTGAAAAATATGGGCTTACAGTCACTGTATTATCTGTAAGTTTCATGTTTGTAAGGCTGTCTCTGGTAGTTTGTGTTCTTTGCCTCCTTGTTTTCATAGAATGCCCCTCAGGATCTCTTGCAGTGCTGGCTTATTTGTGATAAATTCTTTCAGTTTTTGTTTGTTGGGAAAAACCTTGATCTCTCCTTCTATTCTGAATGACAGGCTAGCCGGATACAGAATTCTTGGTTGCATGTCCTTCTTGCTCATCACATTGAAGATATCCTGCCATTCCTTTCTGGCTTGCCAAGTTTCCGTAGATAAGTCTGCTACTACCCTTATAGGTCTCCCTTTGTATGTTAGGGTTCTTTTGTCCCTAGCTGCTTTCAGGATTCTCTCCCTATCTTTGTATTTTGCCAGCTTCACTATGATGTGCCGTGCAGAAGGTCTATTCAAGTTACGTCTGAGGGGAGTTCTCTGTGCCTCTTGGATTTCCATGCCCGTTTCCTTTCTCATGTTGAGGAAGTTCTCAGCAATGATTTGTTCCAGAACCCCTTCGACTCCTTTCTCTCTCTCTTCTTCCTCTGGAACTCCTATGATACGGATATTGTTTCTTTTGACTGCATCGCTCAGCTCTCGAATTCTCCTTTCCTGTTCCTGGATCAGCTTCTCTCTCTTTTTATCTGCTTCCTCTTTTTCAATGATTTTGTCTTCTAATGCACTAACTCTTTCCTCTACCTCTTCAATCCATGCTGTGGCTGCTTCCAGTTTCCCCTGTATTTCTTCCAATGTCTTCTTTAATTCTTCTTGACCGTTTTTAAGGTCTTTGAACTTTGCCTCGTGGGACTCCTTGCATTCATCTAAGCTTTTTTCAAGGCCAGCAATTAGTTTTATGATTAACATTCTATATTCAAGTTCTGTTATGTTGCTTATATCTGTTTTCATTAATTCTTGAGCTGTCACTACTTCTTGTAGACTCTTTTGAGGAGAATTCTTCCGTCTCGTCATTTTGGCTGGATGTGTTATGGGTTGTTTCTTGAAGTTGCCCTGGAAAGGAAAACTGACAGACACACAGAACACAGAAATACTCAAACGTACCGACAAATGGTCCAGACAAGCAGTTCACAACAGAAAAAAATAACAAGTGACTCTCTGAGGGCAATGTCCTGAAGTAACCGCTACACGTTAAGGACAGGGTATATAGTGTGCTGGTGGCAGAGCATATATAGACAGAATAATGACTGGTGCAGGGAGAAGAAGGAAATGGACTTTGCCCAGGTAGAGCGACTAACGGGTTTAATCCAGACTGATAGAAATCAGAATAAGGACAGGTGCGAGGGAAAAGGAATAAAGATCGATGTCGTCTAGATGAACTTATACGGCCTGGTTATTCCAGAAAAAGGGCTAGGGAAGTAAAGAAGAGGTTGTAGGACATGTCCTCGAAGAGTGGGTTAAAAAACAAAACAAAAACAAAAAACAAAAAACAAAAAACAAAAAACAAAACAAAAAAAACCCAAACAAAACAAACAAACAAACAAAAAACAAAAAAACAAAAAACAAAAAGAACGAAAAAAATGATTAAGCCAGTCAGTACCCTGGATGACCAGCTCAGGGATGGGGATCGGTAGGAGTGAGAAAGGGAGGGATAAATTTAAAAAGAAGAAATGACTGGCGTTACTCCAGGCAGCAATCTCCACTTGGATCAGTCGCTCCTGCTGATAGTTTGGGAGGGGCGTGGTTTAGTGTAGGCGGGTCGGCCTCCACTGCTGCAGGGATGGCTTCTGGGGTGACTTCCTGGCTTGTGAGACAACAATGGCGTCTCTCCAGACACGCGCCACCAGTCCTGGAGGCTTTATTCGCCCCTTTATTTCTGTTCTCTCTCCACCGCTAACGCCAGCCTAGTGTGGTTTACTGGAGCCGCGCCTGGGGCTGCCTGGGTGCCTGCTGCCTATCCCGGCAGAGTGCGTGCCCGGAGGCGCTGGGCGAGGGTGGCGCGGTGGCGCGGCCGTCTGCTACCCCCCGATTTGGCTGTAACTGTGCGGGGGTTAGAGGTGCTCCGCAGGAGCCGCCGCCTGAGTCCCCCCTGCCTGTCCCGGCAGCGCGCGCGCCCCGGAGGCGCTGGGCGAGGGTGGCGCGGTGATATGGCCGTCTGCTACCCCCCGATTTGGCTGTAACTGTGCGGGGGTTAGAGGTGCTCCGCAGGAGCCGCTGCCTGGGTCCCCCCTGCCTGTCCCGGCAGCGCGCGCGCCCCGGAGGCGCTGGGCGAGGGTGGCGCGGTGGTGCGGCCGTCTGCCACCCCCCGATTTCGTTATAATTGTGCCGGGGTTAGAGGTGCTCCGCAGGCGGCGCCGCCTGCGTCCCCGCTGCCAGTCCCTCCCGCGCGCGTCCCAGTGGCTCAGGACGGGGTTGGTGCGGTCCCAGCAGCGCGCGGGGATTGCTGCTGTTTGCCACTGAACTTCTCTTCAAAAGCCCTGCATTTAGGGGCTGGATGGTAGCAGTCTCACCCGCTCTGGCCCTCTCGTTCAGATGTTGTTCGATCGGCACTTTCCCAGCTATCTCCGAAGACGCTCACCCTCCCCTCAGCTCAACTTCCCGAGTTCGAGTTCGTTTTATCCGACCCAGATTAAACTCACAGTTCAGTTGGGCCGTGTCTGATTCCGCCTTAGTTTCTTGTCAGCTCTAGCACCTTTTCCCCCCGATTTTTGGAGTTGAGAGAGAGACAATGGTTTCAGTCGTCCCCCTTTAAAGGGCAAGCGAAATACTGGAGCCCCCTACTCCTCCGCCATGTTGCCTCCCAGTTATTTATCCTGTTTTATTCGGAACCGAGATCAACGATGACCTTCCTCCAGCAGGTTCTCTGATATTTATATCCTGAGACCGTTTGTAAATATAGGAATAGCTTTCTGAACCCAGGTGTATGAAATTTTATCAATAGACCATGTAATTATCTTACTTATTTTATTTTATTTTTTTACTCTGTGATTTATGTTTTGTTTGATGGATTGATTTTTGGCGTTTTTGTAATTACATTACAGTTCCACGCCGGGATCTTGCAAGTTGCGGTGCCTTCATTATTGCCAGCTTCTAAGGGCTTGGAAATTTCTGAAAAAGCAAAATTGACTCCTAAACCAGAGACTTCGTTTGAAGAGAAGTACGTCATTTATGCTGTGACATTGCAATATAAATGTTCAACAAAGTAGATAAAGCAAAGACAAGGATGCACTGTGTTCATTTACAGACATAATTTTTCACAGAGGCAAGAAACAGGAAGGCATGGGCCAAGGGCCCTGCAATCAGTTCTGTATTATTGAAATAAAAGGTGTGAAGCAAGAAGTCACAGGAGAGGAGTCTGGGGAGGTGGGGTGGTCAGGTTAGAGAGGGATTTTAGGGCACTTGGGTTTTACATCTTAGGTCATAGGTGGCCCTCAAAAAGTGTTGCCATGCCCATAGTGAGAGTCACATGCCTGAGGCTGCTTGCAGGATGGCTGGGAAGGATTCAGGACAGGGTACCACAGTTTCTCTATCGGCAAGTAGAATTTTGAGGGATCCTATTCTCAATTACTTAGTCTTACAATTAGACCAAATAAAAGAAAATATAATGGAATATTTTTAAAGAGAGAGAAACAGATTCCCTCACACACAGTTTTTTGTTTTTGTTTTGACAATTGTGTTCACCCAGAATATATATGGACTTTTAAAGTGCATAATTTTTTTTTTTTTTTTTTTTTTTTTTTTTTTACATTTTAGTGATGGAAAAATAATCCTCGGTACTGCTGTCGAGACCCAGCCTTCTGATAGTCTTCCGTAAGTAATGTTACTGAATGCAAAAAATGTCACTTGAGACCTGGCAGAGAGGAAGCTTCTATTCCACTAACAAGAATCAATATTAAAAGCAAAGGACTCTGAGGCCTGTAGATATTAATGCAGGCGTGGTTGGATGGGGGGCGGAGGTGAGGGTAAGTTAACAAAGAAATACTTGCTCGGGACCGTTACCCCATGCCAGGTGTTGGCACCTCTTCAGCCTTCCTTCATCAGCCTTCATGCGAAGTTCAGTGCTTGGAGTTTGAGGTTCGCCCTGACTTGCATTTTGACTCCAGCAGAAAAGAGTCACAGAGGGTGGTGTGATGGCCGGAAAGGCTGCAGTGGTGTTTTATTTTTTTATGCTTTATTTTATTTTATTTTATTACACTTTTAGTTAGTGTAATAAACTGGCCCAATATCTGTGTTTATCCAAGGTGAAGTCTGGATTAAATTAGGAAAATCTATTTTTCAGAGCAGTACTCAAAGATGAGATCTTTCCTTTTCTGGGCATTATCTGTTATTTATTTGGTAGTCGACACTTCTAGCAACTTACTTAACATAAATACGTGAGAATTGCCTTTTAAAAGTTCGTTTGTATATTTATATTATTTCTCATAGCCAAAGAAATAATATAAATTATATATCAGATGTTACTTTTCTCTCTCTCTCTCTCTCTCTCTCTCTCTCTTTCTAAACTGGTCACGTATTCCTGCCTTCAAAATCTAAGACCAGCTCTATACGCTTGAATGCTAGTTGTGTGAAAGAGAAGACCTCTGGGTATTTACAGGGTCACTTTGCCTTTACCAGGATAGCAGATAAATTACCGTGGGCAGCGATGGGGATTTTTCTATTATGCCTTGATCAGAACTATAAAATGCAGTACTTTGCCAGATTCAGAAAATTGATTCCTTTGTGAGTTGAAGCATAATGCTTTGGTCCTTTATTTTAATTACAAGGATGGCATATAAATAGTATGTGAGTATTTTCAAAGTTCTTGGTGTAAGTGGATACGGGCAAAGGATGCACCACAAGTCCAGAGAAAACACTGTTTTACTTTCAAATACTGACATCACAGGGACAGTCCTCTGAGTGTTTTTCCAGCCATCCTACCATGTGCAGGACATTTAGCGTTATTGGCAGGACAGTTAACCACCTCTGCTTTTAAAAGAACGAAATGTTATAATTTAGTTAAGCACGTAAGTGACTGCCTGAATCCAGAGTTTTTTTATTACCAGGATTCAACCCACACCCAATTTTAGTTTCTTTTCAAGATATTCTACATAGAAAGAGTGGCACCAGGGACACTTATTATTAATCCTAATTACTATTGTTGTTATTTTTAGAACTTTGAGTCTGCAAAAGTCCAGCAGCCTGGGCAATCTGAAGAAAGAGTCATCAAATGGGGTTGGTTCTGTGTTTTTTTCCTGTTGGTTACCCTGAGAAGAAAACATTTAGGGTTCTTCATATTTTCCATTTTGCAGATAAAACTCTTTTAAGAAGAGCTTGTGGTTTCTCTAAGGAAAAATCATTAGATATCGCTGTTAATGGTAAATATTAAGGATATGAATGTGAAGGCTTGAAAGTAGCATATAAAATAAAAAAATGAAGACTTTAATAAACAATTATCGGAAATAAATGAAACTGAAATTGTGTAGCTTTAAAGTGGTTGTAAATTTATTTTAATTTATAGAATTGTATGTGACAAATTCTCAACATATAAGGGATTCCTGTAATAACTTTAAATATTGTTGTTGTTTTGAACAGGATACGGAGTCTGTTCAGAAGCCTTCAGAGGTAATTTTTATGACCAGATTATAATACAAAAATGTCTGAGACTTCTAATACCTGTGATTGCTGAAATGCCTCCAAAAAACCAAAACTTAGACTCTCCTAAGCATGTTAAGTGAAATACGCCAGACACAAAAGATCACACCTTAAATGATTCCACTTATGTGAAATATCCAGAATAGATAAACCTATAGAGACAGAACACAGGTAGGTGGTTGGCAGAAATGGAGAGAGAGGAAGGGAAAGAAAGCGCTTACCAGGGAAGGAGTTTTATTGGGAATGATGGAAATGCTGTGGAACGAGGTGGAAGTGGTGGTCGCCCACCACTGTGGTTGTAGTAAATGCCACCGAATTGTTCGATTCAGAAGTTACTTTTTATATTTCACCTCAATAAACTGTTGAAAAAAACAAACCAAAAAACCCCAAACACTCAGATCAGGCTATTGATGTTCTTAATGGTCACACTTGGACTTGCTTAGATCTCACAGAAAGTCACCGGACTTAGAACAGCCATTCACTTGCTATATAGAGCCACTCTCTGTTTATAGCAAACATTTTGGTGTTTTTTTTTTGTTTTGTTTTTTGGGTTTTTTTTTTTGGTGGTGTTGTTGTTTTAAAGACATTATCAACAGGGGCTCTGGTTCTTCTTTCCTCTGATTTTCGATCATTAACTTTCTAAAGGCTATGTTTTGGTAGACAGGCTACGTTTGGTAGACCGGCTCTCTTGACTGTTGGTTCCTAACGCCTTGAGTCAGAGGGTAGGCGTTACAGATCAGGCCCAGACAGTGTCTACAGACGTAATTACAATCACTCTCTGTCCTTCTTGTCTTGCCAGTTCTATAAATGATTAAGTGATTTTGACATCAGTGTTGACACAGATAACAGAATCACTGAATTGTAGCACCTAAAAACTTGCAGTTACGATGAGTAATAGATATATAGAATAAAATCACCACTTTAAAGCCTGTGTCCCCTCTCCCCTTTCTCCACCTCTGAAAAAAACAAAAACAAAAAGCAGTGGTCAAGAGATTTTAGAGAAATGAGAACATTCAAACAAAAGCATCTTTGGGTAATACTACAACAATATAATAGATCATATTTCTGTAATTGCAAATTCAAATAACCAGAAAGCTCAAAAATAAACAGTAATTTTTTTATTTAAAGATTTTAAAGTTTATTTTAAGAGAGACAGGGACAGCATGAGTAGGGGAGGGAGGGAGAGAGAGAGAGAGAGAGAGAGAGAGAGAGAGAGAGAGAGAGAGGATCCCAAGCAGACTCTGCACTGTCAGCAGAGTCGGATGTGGGGTTCAAACTCACAAAACTGTGCAATCATGATCTGAGCCAAAACCGAGAGTCGGATGCTTAACTGACTGAGCCACCAAGGCACCCCCAAAATAAACAGTATTTAAAGTATAACTTAATAGTAACACTATTAAGCAGGCTCAGTTGGTTAAGCATCTGACTCTTAGTTTCAGCTCAGGTCATGATCTCGCTGTTCCTGGGATCAAGCTCCGAGTCAGGCTCTGCACTGACAGCATGGAACTTGCTTGGGACTCTCTCTGTCTCTCTCTCTCTCTCTCTCTCTCCCCCTCCCCCTCTGCCACCCTCCATTCACATACACTCTCTCTCAAATAAATTAAAAAATAATAATAATAAAAGTATAACTTGATTACAAGTAACGTTCTTCATAAATACCTTGCGGTATTGTAGACGGCCCAAGTGGCTTCTGAGTCAAGGAAGAAAGTTTAATTATAGCAAGTTTAGTTTTGCTGTTAAGGAGATCTGCATGTATCATAGTCTTTGAAAATTGGTCATCCGTGTTTGGTAACTTGCAGGCAAGATATGAATATATCCCAGAACACTACTTAAAAATATATATATATAGCAGTCACTGATTGTGTCTTCATTTTATTATTAATTCTTGAAAAGAATATGTAGAATAACTAGAGTCTCTTCATACCACTGGTGTAGAAGTGGGGTTAATGCCTGCCTCGTAGAGTGATTATATTGGGCCTCTACTGAAGCAGTTTTATTACAAAGACTGTGAACTGTATTACAGCCAAATCTGTGTCATAATTGCTAGAAAAATAAGAAATCTACTGGTGTTCTGGTTATGTAATATCTTATTTCCGTGTCCTTGGGGGAAATAGGCAAATATATATTGAGAATTTTTTTATAGAGTGTTTTTTTGAATTTTATTTTTTAATGTTTATTCATTTTTGAGAGAAAGAGAGCATGAGCAGGGAGGGGGCAGGGAGGGGGCAGAGAGAGGGGGCATAGAACTCGAAGCAGGCTCCGGGCTCCACGCTGTCAGCACAGAGCCCGACAGGGGAGCTGGAACTCATGAACCGTGAGATCATGACCTGAGCTGAAGTTGGACACTCAACTGACGAGCCACAGGTGCTCCAAAATTTGAGAATTTCTGTATCTTAAGTATTTCAAGTCCTAAACACGTGGGTTATAGAATAGTACGACCATGTTTTTGTTACTCCTGCAGCTATTGTTTCTTAAGTAGCTTTCAGCATTGCCTTTTTAAACTCCTAATATTTATAATCAATCTGTTAGTTCCATCATTCTTTGAAATAAAGTCAATGTATGTAATGTATCAGGTGTTGTGCCCGGAATGTGCTAGTAATTCTGCACATTAGTGCTGTGTTACGTTTATTATTACTTCTCTCTCAGGAGAAAACTCCAGCAGAAAGCAGCCCGTTGGGAAGCCTCCCTCCAAAAGCTCCAGGACACGATGCCTGCATGGACGACAACCCCTTTGGCACTCGAAAAGCCAGATCTTCATTTGGGCGTGGCTTTTTTAAAATAAAAAGTAACAAGAGGACAGCAAGTGCCCCCAACTTGGGTATGTGTGGCCAAAATGCCTTTGCTTTAAATCTGTCGGAACGAGGAAAAGATCGATCTCTTCCCTGGGTCATCATTTGTGTGTGTCTCTTTCTCAGAAGTGAACGTGAATGACTTAGGGGAAAAGTTAGCAAAAAAGCTTCCATGGGTTGAATTCAGTGGTAAAGATAGGTCTGGGTAGACTCTCACCCTGCTCTCCCCGATGGAGCGTAAACGTAGAGGAAAGACCAAAAACCCTGATGCTCTCTGACTTCATTGTAAACAGCTTCTCATCTGTTTTGAAAGTGGATAAATTAACCCCATATTGACACTGCTAATGGAGTCTGCAATGTTGGAAGCACAGTGTGGTGCTTTTGCCCTTCCTCCCACTGTGTGTATTTTGTGAGTAGGAGTTTGATCTGTGTTTCATTTTGCCATTCTCCTGTGTTCTCTCCATTGGGCTGCGTGTGATTGTGTGCGTTGTTGGGATATCTGAAGATCGTAAACGAAGTGCCAGTGCACCCACCTTAGGTATCGTACCCCTGCATGCCAGCCTTCGCCAGCGCTGTCCTCCAAACTGAGCTAATCCCTGCCCTTGGCATCTGTGATCTCTAGAAAGCGAGCTGGCAGCGATCAGAAAATGTAGTCCTTTACAATCCAGAGAGTTCCTTCCACCTCCCGCTAAGAATTAGGACTCTCTGTAGAGCCTTTGCTTCCAAGCCTAAATGCTGTTTTAACCCATGCTAATGACACCTCGCGAGGGGCCCTGGGGGGACGTGGAAGTGCACACAGCACCCCTCGGAGTCCAGGGCAGGACTATCCGACATCGTAAATTCCAGCTTTTTCACCCTTCAAGTGCACACTGTCTCACACTAACTCCCAGGTCCCGGCAGTACCTTCTCCATGCGTACGTTATCCCCAGAGAGAAATGTTTTCGGCCAAATAGAGAAGTCTATAGAAGACGTTGAAAATGATCGTTTCAGACTTACTTCTCTTGAGGGAATGTTCTCCTGTCATTCATTGCTTTGAAGATGGAGGTAACGTTTAGTGACACCTGAAGAAGCTCCATGTGATATCCGAGGAGTCACCCCCAGAGTGATTTTAGGAGAGGGGAGGCTCAGTTTTCCCCTTTAAAAATGCAGGCACAATAGGGAAAAAACATCCTCAAAACAAAAATAGAATAGGATGCTTCTTAAATGAGGGTGAGGTAGGCAACGTTTTCAGGTACGCCAGTACCTGTGATGGCTTTAGGGTTTCAATGAGAAGGTTCCTTGGGATTTTCCCTGTAGGTTTTATTATCTTGTGTGATTACCCACACGCCTCTTCATGTGAGTCAGTAAAGGTAACCTCTCTCTTTGTAGCTTTACATTTCTAGGATAAACATGGGATAAAATCCAGGCAACTATTTTCAAATGTTTTTGCATATTTCTTAGAAGAAGTAAATTGTCAATGCTAAGAGCCAAGTACTGCTTATTATAAGCTATAATCACAGCTGCGCTTCATAGGGAAGTCAGTCTCTGCAAATTTTATATGTTGCTGAAACATCGTTCCTGTGATTTTTGTACGACTTTTACTTTCCCGGAAAAGTGTACAGTCTCACATTGAGGAAACAGTACCCCTTGTGTTTGCTAGTGTGGCGTCGTCCACGAAGGGACAGCTGAATGAATTAAGCTAGTTAATGCTCAGAAACGGAGGAGGGGCAAATTTGGGTGTTATTCTTTCAAGGCAGAATCAACAGGCATTGATTTTATATCAAAAGAAAAATTTATGCCTACCCAGTTCATTCTTTTCTCAGCACATAACAAGATATAAATAGGACTAAATCTCTTGAAAAAAGAATTGATGGGAATTGGTAACTGCGATTTGATGTAAATGGCAAAGGAGAGGTGGAAGTGAAAAGAATATGACAAAGAGTTTGAACCTGGAATAAGAGGGAGAATAGTAATTAGTATTAAGAAAATATTTAAAAAGCAAATTTAAAAGAAGCCTCAGGAAAATTGCATGGCTTGTTGAATCCAAGCTGTTCCTGGCACACCAGATTGGGAATAGCCATAGATGTTCAGATACTGAGTCTGGGGAGAGAGATTAGGTGCAGAGGTTTTGATCCCAGCTGCCTGTATATGAGGGAAGCCATCATTTAGTGCTGCGCATGGAGTGGGCGAGCTTGTCCAGAGATCCTGCTGAGAGAACGGAGAACAGAATCTTGGAGTGAAGAGGAAGAGAAAACAGGTGCTACAGCAAAGAAGAAACTGTCAGATGGCAGATTTGGGAGAAAGTTGTAACAAGAAGATGAAGGAGATGATGTTCAAGGATGTGGGAGGGAGTCCACAGTACCAAGTGCTTCGGGCAGATTGAGAATAATTTCATTGTTAATTCAAATCACTCGAGGAAAGAATATGACAATCCTCTCACACCATTGAATCTCAAAGAGGCTGTCAGCTGTAAGTTAATGAATCTATACACAATATCCTACACAATATTCTACATAATGCTAACAGGACAGCAAACAGAGCAAAATATACATCCATGTCCCATTTTTAGTATTTGTAGGGTGCTGTTTACAAATCACCGACAGAAGAAGATTGTATAACAATTGCTAAAACCAAACAGGTTAACATTTAGTCATGTTCATTCCGTACTTAAAGCTCATTGAGTTTGTATTCTGTTCTTGGAATAGCTGAAACAGAGAAGGAGACAGCTGAGCACCTAGATCTGGCTGGTGTATCTTCCCGGTCAAAGGATGCGCAGGGAAGTAGTCCCTTCCAGATATCTCCGCCATCACCAGATTCCAAAAAGAAATCCAGAGGTATCATGAAACTCTTTGGAAAGTAAGTAACAAAGCAGACAAATGGAGTGGGCTTTGTATTTATGTACAAGAAAGAAGTATGAAATCGTAAGGCTTTTGTTTTACGAAAAGAAGATTGTGACCTGGGATTCATTAACTCATCGGGTCTCAGTTAACATTAAAATCCAAGTATCTGTTCCGACCATACATAGCAATGTTCTGATTAAAGTCTAAGACCTCTTCAGGTTTCATACAAGGCAACGTGGTCTTGTTCTTCTGTTCAGACTTAGGAGAAGTCAGTCAACTACCTTCAACCCAGATGACATGTCTGAGCCTGAATTCAAAAGAGGAGGGACAAGGGCAACCGCAGGGCCACGACTGGGTTGGTCTCGAGATCTGGGACAATCTAACAGGTGAGAACAGCCGAATGAATGGACTTTTACATCTCTACCTAAGTGTCATGGCCGTGAGCACCTGCAATGTTAGTATTGTCCTTGGGTCGGATGGTGGAACCATTGCTTACTGTCATGCTTGGTAAAAGGGTCCATCGTCTTTATAGGGCAGTGCCATTTGGCAGTGGTTGGTGAAAATCATGCAGAAGATGGGGGCTCTGTGAGCTAAAGTGCCAGCAACATCTCTGTTAGAATGATGTTTGGACTTAAATTTGACAGAGAAAATAATTACTCTAAGTACTCTAAAGCACAGCTCTGGAGAGATGGGATAGCATAGTGATTAAGTTCTAGACACAGACTATTTGGATCTCACTTCTGGCCTACCACTTCCTTGAGCAACTACTTCTATCCTCTATGCCTCTGTTTCCATGGTATTAATTAGTACATTCCCCAAAAGATAATGGAGTTTGTATGCATTAAGTATCTGGCAAATGGTAACTGTTCACTAAACATTAATGATTAATGAATTTTGTGAAAGCACCTAAAGATGTAAATTCTATCAGAATTCCTAAATTTATCAGGACCATGTAGTGTTTTCTCTGTTAAGACTCTGAACTTTTCCTTTACCCTTATCCCAATTTAGGGCTGGTTTGAAATTACTACCCTGACCTACTAAGAATAAAGAGGGTGGGGTTGGCAAACATCTAGTACAAATCATTGATACTAAATCTTTTGAATGTGATAATCGGCTAGAAACCTTTTAAATGTGGTTCCTCCCACCCACACAGAAGACTGGACACAAGTTTCATCAAGGAGGAAACTCTGGCTTTCTTCAAACACTGAAGAGTCTCGTTTGCCATATGTTCTCTCTGTACACAGTAGACGACCTCCTTGTGCTGTTAAAAAAGTTTATCTACACATTTTTTTTCAAAGAGGAACACACTATGTGTCGAAGTAAAAAAAAAAAAACAAAACAGAACTTTGATTACATTTTTTCTTTACACTTTTCTATACTCAATGATGACATATTGCTCCCTTCCCATTGATTACTATCCAGAGAGAAACCATAATTCTGCTAAAGTTAACTCAAGTTAGATTTGATTTCTTTCAGTCTAGCCTAGTGTTTTCCGTCTTCAAACAACATTGGGTTAAAACTAGTACAGTGACTTGTTCTTTCAACTTGGTTTTCTTCCATATGACACGTTCTTGCTCAATCATATTGAATCTTTTGTAGTTAAATTTGAAATAAAAACTGTGGTCTTACAAGGTCACTTTCAACTCCAGTGCCACTTCCTACTCCAAATATGTCCTGAAGCTTTCCATGGTCAAATGGGTACCACCAGGGAATTCTCATGTCAACTCAATATATAGTTGTTCAGTCTTTATGATAAGCCACGGAGTTGGCCTTTGAATTATTTATTTTTCATGCAGTTGTTCCTTTTCCTGTAGTGACTTGGACATGCCATTTGCCAAATGGACCAAGGAGCAGGTTTGCAATTGGCTTGTGGAGCAAGGCTTGGGGTCCTATCTGAATTCTGGAAAGCACTGGATTGCATCTGGCCAAACACTTTTGCAGGCTTCTCAACAAGATCTAGAGAAGGTGACTGCTTCTCTGTTGTGTTTAGACAAGGGAAACTGAGAAAGAGAAAGAGACTATGAATGTGGGATTGTTTTATACTCCAGAAAGGGGAGTGGGTGAGCCAGTCAGTACTCTTGAAAACATTTGTGTTTTCTGCTTCACACTTTTTATTTTTTTTATTATTTTTTTTTAATCTCATGGACTTAACAAGAAGTACCTGGTCTTAATGTTTCCTTATGAAACATGTAAACCACTGGGCATTTTAATGAGTAATAGCTGTATAGACATAATCATAAACCTTAAGCTCATATTTCTCAAAATCACTCTGTGGCTTGGCATGGGCCCCACTTCTCAATGTAAAGTATGCAGTTCAACTTTACATTAAGGAAAAAAAAAAAAGGAGCCCTACATCTTTTGTCTAATTATTTAACATTTCTTCCTATTTAACATTTAGTACAAAAACAGTATTTCTATTTTGCATGCTACACTCCCAGTCTTGCGAAGGAAGGAGCCTGTGAGGGAGGGTAGCATACCCTAAACCAATCGCAGCAGCCTTGGCTTTCTAGAGGCTTTCTGTTCAGCAACGTCTCACTAGCCTTAGTCGGTGCTGTGCTGATTTAATGTGATTGTTGAGTCTTTAACCCTAGCTTCCCTTGGGGGCCATTTGCAATTTCGCCAGCAGCACCCAGCCCATATGGACAGAATCGTAAAGCCGGTGTTTCTGTTTATTTCAGGAACTTGGAATCAAGCATTCACTTCATCGAAAGAAACTCCAGCTGGCACTGCAAGCCCTGGGCTCCGAAGAAGAAACCAATCATGGAAAGCTGGATTTCAACTGGGTCACTAGTAAGAGGGTTCATTCGTCCATTTATGAATGAATGAATGGATGGATGGATGGATGAATGAAAAAGCTACTTTTTCTTTTTAATCATAAGTACAGGTGTTCTGCGCCTCACTAACAACACTGATTTCTCTCCTTTAGGATGGTTGGATGACATTGGTCTCCCCCAGTACAAGACGCAGTTTGATGAAGGACGAGTAGACGGTCGAATGCTCCATTACATGACTGTTGTAAGTGATTCACTCCCGGGTTTTTTTCCGGAGGTGGGGGAGGTAAAATTGTTTTTCTCTGAAAAACACAGTAATAGAGTGAGTAAAATAGACTGTTTTCACAATGGTTCCACCAGAGTTGAAGGTTTTGCCTTAACTTGAGAAGAGCGGGAATATTTTCTGTTAAGTTGAAGTTGTGGGACTTGATGATTGCAACACCACTGGGAAATTTGAAACCCTGATTTAAGCTATGTGAAACCTAATCTAAACTAAGCTGTCCATGAGGCACCTCAGTCAGTTAAGCATCCACCTCTGGATTTCGGCTCAGGTCATGATCTCAGTTTGTGAGATCAAGCACCACGTTGGGCTCTCTCTTTCTCTCGCTAAGTAAATATATAAACTCAAAAAAAAAAACAAAAAAACAAAAAAAAAACAAAACCTGAGCTGTCCAGAAAGTTGATTTTATATATATTCAACAATGTAGACACTGAAATGCATACTTTGGGTAAATTTTCTGGAATGTGAGTAATATCTAATAAAGATGTTTAAACACTAGAATGTGGAGTTTTGAAGCCCTGGCAGTTTCTGAGTTACACATTCCTTTTTTTTTTTTTAATCAATTTATTGTCAAATTGGTTTCCATACAACACACAGTGCTCATCCCAACAAATGCCCTCCTCAGTACCTGTCACACACTCTCCTCCACCCATATCCCCCTCAACTCTCAGTTTGTTCTTAGTATTTGAGAGTCTCTTATGTTTTGCCTCCCTCCCTCTCTGTGGCTTTTTTCTTTCCCTTCTTCCCCTCCCCCATGGTTTTCTGCTAGGTCTCTCAAAGTCCACCTATGCATGGAAACATATGGTATCCATCTTTCTCTGACTGACTTATTTCACTCAGCATAATACCCTCCAGTTCCATCCATGTTGCTACACATGACCAGATTTCATTCTTCCTCATTGCCGCATAGTATTCTATTGTATACATATACCACATCTTCTTTACCCATTCGTCAGTTGATGGACACTTAGTCTCCTTCCATGATTTGGCTATGCACAGGGGCACGTGTACCCCGATGTTTATAGCAGCACTTTCGACAATAGCCAAATCATGAGTTATACATTCCTATGTGCAGTGTCCACTCAGAAGAGACCGTCCTCCTGACCTGACATCTACAGAGACTTGTCTTCTCTCCTCCCTTACACTTTTGAGACTATGACCTGAAACCTGCTTCCTTTCCCACTTCAGCCCCATTCCATGAGGGCAGGAGTCACCAGGGTGAAGAAGAAGTAGGGCAGAGGCAGACTACCTCAGATTCCTTTGTTGTTGTTTCATGTTTTTAGCCTTCCATCCAAGAGGCGGAAGGACTTTTCCTTACTTTGCCGCAGTAGGGAGAGACAGATTCCAGGAGAACATGTTCTAGGTTCCAGAGGACTATTAGTGTAGTATTACGTTGGATGCTTTTATTTAAAAGGCCTTTTGTCAGCTAGGCTCTGGAACCATCTACCATAGTATCTTCTTTAAATTAGTTGAAAATTTTTCAAACACCTAAGTTTTCAATATCAAATTGAGGTACATCTCTTGGGCTTTGTTTTCTTGT
Source organism: Paguma larvata (assembly GCA_030068075.1). Taxonomy (NCBI): domain Eukaryota; kingdom Metazoa; phylum Chordata; class Mammalia; order Carnivora; family Viverridae; genus Paguma; species Paguma larvata. Next base: position 78,824,602 of record CM057828.1, on the reverse strand, counting down.
CTAACATTGACCCCAAGTCTGTACCTTGGTGTGCACGTAATGTAAACCTACTTGCAATAACACCCAACATGTGGTACATTGAATAGTTGTGTGTACCAGGCACTTCCTTGCAAGCACTGTACTCGTATTAACATTCAGGTCTCAACAAAACTTAATACTCTTGCTATTCCCAGTTTTTAGATGAGGGATTGAAAGAATTGAGAAATTGGATAACTTAGCCAAGTCTCCACAGCTATAAAGTCGTAGAAAGTCACAGAACATTTGAACCTAGGCTTTTTCCAGATACCAGCTCTTAATAGCTCACCCTAGCTAGCCTGTCTAGGTATAGGTTTGGTCCTGCAGGAATGTGAGCAGATTCAGGCTTAAAGTCACAAAGAAAGTGCATATAACTTTTGTGGCTATAAAAGAATATATTATCTTAGAAAATTGGACCCCAGGAGTTCTAAGTCACAAAAAGTCTGTTCGAATGTGGTATCCCAGGTTGGATCCTTGAACGGAGAAGGACATAGTGGAAAAACTGGTGAAATTTGAATGAAGTCTGCAGTTTAGTTATCATCGTTTATAGTCTGTGTTAACTCCTTGGTTTCTACAACTATATCATGGTTATATAAGTTGTTAACATAAGGGGAAGCTGAGTGAAGGGTAAATCTAAAATTACTTTAAAAAACCATATTTTTAAATCTAAAAAAAAAAGTCTATATTGATTTAAAATAGCCCCTACTTTTAAAATCCCTTAAGCTAAAATAACTAGCCTTGCATTTACATTTCAGTCATTATGCATTTAAGATTTTTTTAAATCTGATAGACTTTAATTGGTTGAAAATAGCCCACATGGAAATGTTTTGAATGGGTGTCTCAATCTTAGATTAAAATATGTGAAATGGTCTTTCTAACTAACCATAAGGCACTACCTTTAAGAAATTTATCCAAAAAATTTTCAGGAAACAATGTTTGCTCAGTTAGTAGCCTTAAGAATTTTAGCTGATTGTCTAATATTTTTGTTTAAAAAAATCTTTCTATAATAGATCTGCCTCCCCTCCCAACCCCCCCAAGAAGCATGCTATCAGTAAGGTGTGCCTAAAATGGATGTTTTTCTTGTTTTATTTTCTGGGTGTGTTTGAAAGTAGACTAGTGCTTATCTTGACCTGCCCTCCACATCACCTTTTGAAGTAATTTGTTTTGGTGTGTTTGGTATGTTTGAAACATTCTCAATAACCACAGACTGGTGAAAGTTACCCCTTCAAGGAACCTTTGGTGACATATCTTGCTACTTATAACTTCTCCTTTTTAACTCTCATCAAAACCTTTGCATTGATCGACATAAGTTTTCCAAAATCGTTCGCAGCGTCTGCTCGTCAAAGCATAATAATCCAGAACTAGAGATTTCTTGAGGCTAGGGGGATAGTGTAACAGAGACACTCCTCTGGTTTTCCCTGAAACGGTGATGTGCCTTAGCTCAGAACCCCCACGCCGCGATCGTCCGTGAACATCACGCACTCTTCCATGTCACGTCAAAGAGGATCACTTTTTGCGCTGACCCAGCAGCTGCTTTTCAAAGTGTTCTTCAGAGCTGCAGGAGCCCATGATCCTCTCTGAGGATGTCTGGAAGAGAGAGAAGCAGGTGGAAGTTGGCTTGAACATTAATTTTTTTTTTTAATATATTGGGATCCTGGAGAGGATTAGAACAAACAATTGGAACAGGAACAGGAAAAAGAGGTTCTGTTACTAAAGAAAAGGTTTGAAAACACTGACAGGCACTCAAGGCATTTTGGTAGGGGGGCTTTTCTACTTTTGCTCATGCTTTCTGAGATTTCTCTGAGAAGATCCTGAGAGCTCAGTGAGGTAGTTCCTCTTTTTGTTCTTTTTTGCAGGACGACTTACTGTCTTTGAAGGTTGTGAGTGTACTGCACCATCTGAGTATCAAAAGGGCTATCCAGGTCCTGAGGATCAATAACTTTGAGCCAAACTGTCTGCGGAGGCGGCCATCTGATGAGGTAGCCCCTGAGGTTCAGATCTATTACACAGCCTGCACTTTGCGTGCGTGGGACTGTGTGTGTGTGCAGAGCAAACGCCCATTTCCTTGTGGAGCCTGCAGGAGAAGCTTCTGGTTTCCTCAGAGCTTCCAATCCAGCCTTATTACCTTCTGGGGCTTTGTTTTTCTACATTCTTTCTGTTCCCCCCATGACAGTCCCACCCGTGTGACTAAAGCAGGAAGATGGTTTAATTACCCTTCCTCCTTTTCTTGGGTATATTTTATTTTCCTGCTTCCTTAAGCCTCAGAGTTAAATATCACTATAAAGACTTGGTTTCCTGGGGACACCTGGGTGGCTCAGTCGGTTGAGTGTCTAACTCTTCGACTCTCGATTTTGGTGAAGGTCATGATCTCACAGTTAATGAGTTTGAGCTCCACGTTGGGCTCTGTGCTGATAGCGTGGAGCCTACCTGGGACTCTCTCTCCCTCACTGTCTTCCTCTCTCTGTGCCCCAGCCCCACCCCTAAAATAAATAAACAAACTAAAAAAAGAAAAAAAAAAGACTTGCTTTCCTAAAGCCCTGCTTTATTAGTTTGTAAAAAAGCTTGAAACCATGATGTGGTTGCTTAAAACAAAATTCAGACTAGTAAAAACACATTCACTCTTTCCGTAAACACTTAGCGGGATATCAAGTAACTGCTCTTTGCAGACATTTTAGAACATGCAGCTTTAATATTTGGAATCCCAGAGTCAATGACTGAAGCTCTCGTTGTTTGTTCTCATAGAATAGCATCACTCCGTCAGAGGTTCAGCAGTGGACCAACCATCGCGTGATGGAGTGGCTGCGCTCCGTGGACTTGGCAGAATATGCCCCCAATCTCAGAGGCAGTGGTGTTCACGGTGGGCTCATGGTAAAACTCTGTTTTAATTTAAAAGTTGACTTCTTATCATTTTGTTTCCATTAGTCTCATGAGTAGGATGTTAGCAGTTTGCTTGTTCTATCCTAGAGTCCTCTAACCCAACCCTCTGGTTCCATTTCTAGTGAGTCTTTACTTTCTGGGTATTTTTTCCCCATGTTTTTTATTTATACATATAACTCCAGATCAGATTTAAACCTGTTTCTCATTTATTAGCTCTTATGTTGGGTAACATCTGGCCACTGGCCCTCAGAGCATGTTTTGAAACTCCTACAAAATAGATGATATTTCTGCACAATTCATGTTGTGTAAGGAGCCAGCTTCCAAAGACATCCCAAAGACCACTTTAGAGCACTAGGAGCCCTAACTTTGGTAATGCCTGGGTGTCAGGACCAGCTCTAGTTCCTGCTAGCTCAGGCGAGATAAAGAAAAGATGTGTAGCTCGAAGATCCGAGGTTCATACTCGGTCTGTCTCACTGGATCATTAGTGATCACTAAATGAAAGAGCTTTGCAAATTTTAAAGTACAACACAGACATACACGGTATGTGGTGCCTTAAACAGTCTTCATTTTTCTTCTAGGTTCTAGAACCTCGTTTTAATGTAGAAACAATGGCTCAGTTATTGAACATCCCACCCAGTAAGACCCTCTTGCGAAGACATTTGGCCACTCATTTCAACCTTCTGATCGGTGCTGAGGCCCAGCACCAAAAGCGCGATGCCATGGAGTTACCAGACTATGTACTTCTAACGGCCACTGCCAAAGTGAAGGTCGGTCCAAGCTTGTGCCTTCTAATAATTGGTTAAAGCTAAAGCAGGGGCTCAGTTTTTACTCATCTGGATCAGGTATTTTTGTGGAGTTTACAAACTTTCGTGGATGGATTGATGTCTGTGCATTTTTAAGAGAAAGCAAGAAAAAAAAAGTTAAAAAACTTAAAAACAAAGTTTCTAAAAAAAAAGTTTAAAAAAACGTTAAAAAAAAGTTTCTAAAAAAATAAAATAAAAAAAACGTTAAAATAATTAAAAAAAGTTTCTAAAAAAATAAAATAAAAAAAAGAGAAAGTAAGAAAATGGGTTTTTGAAAGTTTCTTTCTGGAGACTTCTTTATTCAAATCATTTATTTTATTAGAGTTAACAGTAATGAAGAGTATGATGTTGGTATGCAGTCGATACATTGAGAATAGAGAGAGTCCACAACTTGGGCTCAACTATTGATTGCAGTTGTTCTGTGGATAAATCTATTCTAAGAGGAGGCTTTCTTCTCACAGAGATTCAACACGTCTGCCCTACAGTTGACCAACCTTGAAAGTTAGAAAAAAATATTTAAGAAATGATTCAAGGTAGACCAGCAGAGAATGACTGTTTCCAGATTCACCCAGATTCATGGGTCATACCAAATTCAGATTAGTTTTTCTTCTTTTAAATCATTTCTATGTGGGGGGCACCTGGGTGACTTACTCGGTTGAGCGTCTGACTTCAGGTCATGATCTCATAGTTCGTGGGTTCGAGCCCCACGTGAGGCTCTGTGCTCAGCTCAGCCTGCTTTAGATTTTGTGTCTCCCTCTCTCTCTGTCCCTCCCCCGCTTGCACACTGCCTCTCTCCCTCTCTCAAAAAATAAAGATTTTTTAAAAATTTAAAAAAATTATTTGTGTACTCTTCTGAGTCTGTTATCTCAACCAATTTAATGTGGAGATAGGGCTTATCAGCTTCTCCACAAATATGTACCAAGTTCTTTATGTACCTAAATATAATGTATGTATTATATATTTAAAAAAAATTTTTTTTTTACCTCCTCCACCTTCCTGACATTTTCTCTTTAGCTCCCTTTCTCCCTTAAAAGATGTACCAATTTGAAACTTCTGAGAGATTCTGTTGTACCTAAATTCTCAGCATCATAGGGCGCCTGGGTGGTTCAGTTGGTTAGGCGTCCGACTCTTGATCTCTGCTCTGGTCATGATCTCACAAACCATGATGAGATCGAGCCCCGGGTCAGGCTCTACACTGACAGCATAGAGCCTGCTTGGGATTCTCTCTCTCCGTCTCTCTCTCTGCTGCTCCCCTGCTCTCTCTCTCTCTCTCTCTCAAAATAAGTAAAGATTAGAAAAAGAAAATTCTCAGCATCAGCCTGATCCCCATCTGCTTAACAGATAGACTCAGAGACTACTCAGTGACTAAAATGGAATTTTTCTTCCAAGTGTCACGGGAAGTTCTCTCTCCAAACACGCAAGGATTCTTTTAACAGCCACCAATCCTGTTATGGAAGCATAACAGGCATATATGATAATCATAGCTTCCCCTAAAAGAAAATACAAGTCAGGACCGTTTTCTTTGACTGATCTTTGATGGGACAACCTTACAAAATTGGATTCGTCTCTGAGATGTCTCATTGCACGAAGTCCTGTTTAATCAAAACCAAAGCTCTTGGCATTTTCGGCTTTTCGCAGTGAGTACCCAGCTAATCGGCATGAATGAGGAGAACAAGCTTAGTCTTCTGAGCTTCACAGTAAGGATTGTTTATCATACTTGGGTGTGTCAGTCATACACCCACGATGCTTTTATGTTTCCATAAAATGTAATCATCCAATTGCTTTTCTCTGTAGTTGGAACGAATAATTAAATTATGCATGCCATCAATCCTTTGTCATATGAATTTTATGAAATCGCTGGATGTTTGCTCTTCTTTTAAAGCCAAAGAAACTGACCTTCGGCAATTTTGGGAATCTGAGAAAGAAGAAGCAGGAGGATGGGGAAGAATATGTTTGTCCAATGGAATTGGGACAGGCGTCAGGAAGTACATGTAAGAAAGGATTTAAACCTGGTTTGGACATGCGCCTGTATGACGAAGATGATTTAGACCGGTTAGAACAGGTAAACGCAACACTATATACCTATTTGAAAGTTCCTCCAGCACTGAAACACTAAATGGAAACTTTGTGCACTCTGTCCACTAATAGGTTTTTCCTCAGATACCAAAAAATAAAGATAATGATAAAATAATAGTCAACAACTTCCAGATTGCTTAGTATGTATGTCTCAGTCACTCTCCTGAGCATAAAACATATATTAACTTTCACGGTGGCCCTAAAGCCTACAGAGCTGGTTATCCTCATTCTAGAGAGAAGGAAACCGAGGCACAGATTCAGTAGCTTACCCAAGATAGAAGAGCTGCCAGAATAACCGAGTTTCCAACCTGCCAGGCCAGCTCCAAAGCCTGGGCTATGTTATACCGTCTCTGTATGAAGGAAATCTGTGTGTTAAATCAAGTCAGAAATACACAGCTCAGTTAGCCTTTTCAGTATGAAGTCATGGATTTGAATACTACCCTTTAAACACCCATCCTTTGGTGTCATTGTCAACATCAGAGCGCTGGGCTATTTGTGGCAGTAGAGTATCGTTTCATCTAGTATTTAAGGTCTGGTTACAGTAATGAAAGGAGGTTTCATCAGACGTGTTCTGTTGTGGGCACCTGGGTGGCTCAGTCGGTGAAGCATCTGACTCTTGATTCCTCCTCCCTCCCTCCCTCCCTCCCTCCCTCCCTTCCTCCTCCCTTCCTTCCTTCCTTCCTTCCCTTCCTTCCTTCCTTCCCTTCCTTCCCCTTCCTTCCCCTTCCTTCCCCTTCCTTCCCCTTCCTTCCCCTTCCTTCCCCTTCCTTCCCCTTCCTTCCCCTTCCTTCCTTCCTTCCTTCCTTCCTTCTCCTTCCTTCCTTCCTTCCTTCCTTCCTTCCTCCTCCTCCTCCCTCCCTTCCTTCCTCCCTCCCTCCCTTCCTCCCTCCCTCCCTCCGTCTTTCTCTCTCTCCCTCCCTTATTTATTTATTTTTAGGAGAGTGCAAGTGGGGGAGGGGCAGGGAGAGGGGGGACAGAAGATCTGAAGTGGGCTCTGCACTGACAGGCTGACAGCAGCAAGCCCAACGCGGGGCTCAAACTCGCAAACTGCGAGATCATGACCTGAGCTGAGGTCAGACGCTCAACTGACTGAGCCACCCAGGCGCTCCTGACTCCTGATTTCTACTCAGGTCATGATATCACATTTGGTGGGATGGAGCCCCACGTCGGGCTTTGCGCTGGCGGCATGGGGCTTGCTTGGAATTCTCTCTCTCTACCCCTCCCCTTCCCCTCCCTCCTTCTCTCCTCTTAAAAAAAATAAACATTTAATAAAAAAGAGCGAAGCGTTCTGTTGCTTCCATTCCATTCAATATCACTTGCATTATTTCTTCGACTTTTGCTCACTTTGCTCTGCTTTCTTTGAAATTGTGTCACGTTACGGTGTGTTCTTTGCAGATGGAAGATTCAGAAGGGACAGTGAGACAGATAGGTGCGTTCTCTGAAGGCATCAATAATCTAACAGTAAGTCTATAACATGAATTTAAAATGTTAATTCTCCAAGATATGTTTCAAAATAACCCCAAAGGGCTGCGTGTTTCGTGGAGGCTGCGTAGTTCCGAGCTCGCGGCTCCCAGTGTGTGTGACGCCCGTCTCCCTGTTTCCCAGCACATGCTAAAGGAGGACGACATGTTCAGAGACTTCGCCGCCCGCTCCCCCAGTGCCAGCATCACCGACGAAGACTCCAACGTTTAAACCACGGCCCTCGATGAGCGTCAGGAGCCCCGCCTTTTCCCCACCTTCTCTCTCAAGCGCTCACCGAACACACACCACAAGCAGCAGGCTGTATACTGTCTATACTTCCAGCTTCTCGTGTGGAAGTGGAAACGGAAAGCAGGGCGTATGTGCCCATTCTGAAGACGCCATGAAAAACAAGACGCTGCTGAACGAGACGATAATCGTTCTTCCTCTATTTAATGTACAAATCTGTGATATATTATATTTAAAGTATTGCATTTAATATGAGCGTTCTGCCGTCGCGTCGCCGTTCCCCTTCGCAGATGCAGGACGTGGGAAGCAGGAAGCAGTCTGCGGATGATTCTGTCACGTCCGCGTCCATCCCTGTGACAGCACCGCAGCCATCAGAGCAGAGCATCAGTGCATCGTCTGCTTTCAAAATCAATAGGTGACGTTTCTTGAAGCATTCAGTGTGCCCGCTAAGTGCCAGCCACACCTCCACTTCCCTCCTGTGGTCCTTTTTTATATATTTTTCTAAATACGTGTATATATTCAGTGCATAGAAAATAGAACTTTTATCTCGTGACATAAGGCAGATGGTGAAAAGCAAACACAGTGATCAGAATTCGCATGGACCGCTGGTTTCATGGAAAGGTCGGGATGGTCTCCCCTTCTCCACAACTGAGTTGTAATGCTGTCGATCATTCCAACTAAGTTAGTCTATTTGAAATACCCCTTCTTTGATGACACATCACGACACTGTTGAAGAGTTAAGAAGTTCAACCTTAGTCTTGGATCCTTTTACCTCCGAAGGAAGAACTCCAGGGACATTGAAATACTATGCACTTGAATGCATTCAGGAGTGCCCCAAAATGTAGGAACAGAAATTTCTGAAGAAACCAAACCAAAACAGACACCTTTACAGTATTAAGCTTATTTTCCTCTTTGCTGAATGGTTCATTACATCAAAATACTAACAGTCTACCTTATGTTAATAATTGTACATTTCTCAGACTCTCGGTGAATGGGATTTTTTTTTAAGAAGCTGAATATTTGAACATTTTGTCTCAGAGTTCAATAACTCTGAGGCTAGAAAATGAGTTTCATAATGGCTGTGTTGTGATGAGAAGATGCAGTTCACTTTTTTCAATAGCCCAGGGCCCAAGTATCATTTATCAAGAAATAACCATGTTTATCACTTTTTAAGGGGTATTAGAAAAACTGTGCTATATTTTATTCACTACTACATCACTTCTCATAATAGTCAACTTGGGAAAGACAGGTTTTCACAAACTGGCATGGGGTGAGCAGTTCAGTATATGCCAGCGGACTTACTTATAAATTCGGTTTGAATGTCAGTGGTGTGATCTTGCAAGCTCTTCGCAGGTTATCGAGCTTTTCAACTAGGGCCTGTCCAACTAAGTTGCTGTTTACTCATTACTAAAATGAATTGATGCTAATAATAATCTTCTGCTCCTTCCTAGTCATCGTTTGGTAACTGTATTGGACTCTTACGTATTAGTGTTTTATTTTAATGTGAACATCTGTCACCATTTGAAAAACAATTTCTTATTGAAACCTGGTTAAAAAATACCAGGAGACTGTTATAGATGCCAAATATTCTTTATTCAAGACTGTGTAACATAACTGATGATATGTGATAAAGTTGAGATTTTTTTGACGATATATATTTTATTTACGAAATATTGTACACTGCTGGTATTACCATATGAAGAGAAATAAAGTCAATTGATAATTGCCTCATTTTTATTGTCTGTTACCTTATCTTCCTTTGTTCAGAATACCCACGAGGCTTTATTTCCGGCATAGAGAACAGTGACACAAATGCTTTATAGTTCACAAACTCCAGACGTCTATTGAGGGGAGGGTTATAGCATGTATCGACAGGGAGAAATTTGAGGGCTTCGAGGAATTTCTATATGAAAGGAAACAGGATGCAGGGCTGGGCGGTGCGGAATCATGGCAGAGGGGTTTTCGGAAAAGCAGAGGGAAATGACTCACCAGCCAAGTTGAAAACGTTAGTTGTATAGAAGGAGGTGGATGAATACTATTTTTAATTTAAGTTTGAAAAGTAGAAACCTATCTTGGAAGAGATTGCCAAATATTAAAAGTCGAGTGAACAGAACTAGAGAGGAACAGATGTTTTTGGTGAAGGTTAATTATCTCTAACTTAATAAGCCAGCAGGAGTCTGTATGAACACGACACGCCTCATTGGCAAACAGGGAGACCGAACGTGTTTGTTTAGCTGTGTGTAGATATGCTTAGCTACCCCACATAAATGTACAGTCGGAAAACTGAGACCACATCAACAGATGTGACTTTGTTGTAAGATTTTTAATCCGAGAAAGAAGTCGCTCTGAATGAGGATCACATGTGCAACCTCTGGAAGCAGTACTGATCGGGTGCAGAGAACATGGGGCAGAAACCATCACAACAGTTGGCTCTGGGAGACAGCAGAGAGGTTCTCAGCGTCTGCGAGGTTGTCAGTGAGGCGATAGTCCATGCGGCTGAGAAACTGAAGGAGTACCTGGGATTTGAAGATCCTCTGAGCAACCTGTGCCCAGCTTCGAACACTCTGAATGAGATCTTCTTAATCCACTTTGTCACTTTCTGCCAAGGAAAGGGAGTTGATGAGTGGCTCACCACCACCAAGATGTCCAAGCACCAAGCCGTACTGTTTGGGGCGGACTGGGTTTGGACCTTCTGGGGATCTGAGAAGCAAATACGGCTGCAGCTGGCCGTGCAGACTCTGCAGATGGCTACTCTTCCTCCTGCGGAATCTCAGCCTTGCGACTTCTCACGTCCAGAATCCAGGCCAGAGGAGTCTTCCAGGAAGAGAAGTAGATTTGATAAGCTGGAAGGTTTCTGTAACTTGATAGGAGAGGATTGCGTCGGCCTGTTTATCATCTTTGGTGTGCCGGGAAAGCCCAAAGACATCAGAGGAGTTGTCTTGGACAGTGTCAAAAGTGAGACAGCGAGGGGCCGTCTGCCAGGGGCGAAGGCCGTGGCGCGATTTGTCCTGGAAACTGAAGACTACGTCTCCATCAGAGAGCTGCTTGGGAACTGTCTGAGTAAGAAAGATGGGCTGAGAGAGGTGGGCAAGGTTTACATCAGCATCCCCTGAACCGGATGTGTGCCATGAGGCTGGCCTGTGAGACGAAAAGAAAAAACACTTTATTCTAACAGGCGAGCTCATCCACCCACTTGCATCATCCCAGCATAGGGACTTTTTTTGTTTTTTCTACCCACCCTCTGTTGAATGACAATGATCACTTGGGTCAAAACATAGTAATGTCACGACTACAGAGAGGGAAAAGCCCTGCCTGCATCACAGGGAAAAGTTACGATTTCCTTTATTCAATAATAAAAACGGGAGGAGGGAATAATAAAGTCACCCTTAAAGTTTGATTTGCTTAAAAAAATGTGTCTCTGTTTATTATGATAAGTGTAGAACTCGCAAGTGTAAAATATCTTTTTACTGCCGTGGGTGGAAGGTGGGTGGGGTGAGGTGGGGCCACGCAGTCTCACGGACTACAGAATGGGTTTCATTACTTTTACAACAGCAGTTTCAGTGCAGGCTCCTAAGCAAAACCTCATTCCCCTCTTCCCCTGAGCTCTGCCTTTGCTCCCAGCTGCTTTCTCTGTGCACAGAGGCTCTTGATGGGATTCACTTTGGGACTCACTTGAGTGTCAGCTTTCTCTAGGATTTAAACACAGTGACCCCTATTGCAATCCCTTGTAATTCTGATTAACATTTGTTTAGCATTTGCAGTAAGTAAAGTGGATTCACATATAAAAAAAATCCTTAAAAGCCTGGGTAGAATTCTAGTAGTACTGTAAAGGAGGGAAACTAAATGAAGCAAAGAAATGCTTAAAAGTGTAAAGAAAAGATTCATTCACATGATCGGTAAATGCCTAGTATATGTGAGACCCTGTCCTACGCCTTCCCAATCCAGCAGTAAAAAGAACAAAGTCCCTACTCTTGGTCAGTCTCTCTTTTAATGATGGAAGACTGTCCATAAACAAATATTTGTGTATATATTTAAAACGCAGCTTAGGGGCACCTGGGTGGCTCAGTGGGTTAAGCGGCCGACTTCGGCTCAAGTCACGATCTCACAGTCTGTGAGTTCGAGCCCCGCGTCTGGCTCTGTGCTGACGGCTCAGAGCCTGGAGCCTGCTTCAGAGTCTGTGTCTCCCTCTCTCTCTGCCCTTCCCCTGCTCACGTTCTGTCTCTATGTCTCTCAAAAATAAATAAACATTAAAATAAATAAATAAATAAATAAAATGCAGCTTAAAAATACATCAGGTGTCATGTGAAAATAAAGCGTGGATAAGGGGGTGGACAAGGGAGACATCTGAGAAGGGGGTAATTGACCAGAGGTCTCAATGGAGAGGGAGAGCATCAGTGCAGATAAATCTGGGAAAGAATGTTCTAGGCTTAGAGAGCTGCAAAGGCAAAGGGCCTGAAACAGGAGAGGAGTCGATATGATTGAAGGACATACTTGTAAGGACTTGATTTTATTCTGAGTGATAAAGGGAGAGAAATGCCCTGATCTGGGTTATACTTCAAAAACCTCACTTGGTTGCTGGGTGGAGAATAGATGGTAGGTAGGAACGACTGAAAGCAGAGCCCCTGGGAGCAGCTAGGAAGCTATGATAAGAAGAGAGAAAAGGGTGCCCTGGATCAAAGTGGTACAGGAGGAGAGATGAAAAGGTCAGATCTAGGAAAAGTTGAAGGTAAGGCTTACAGCGTTTGCTGATGATTGAATGAAAGATATGAAATATATCACAATTAGAATGCTGTATTTCCAAATGTCTTAAATATTAAGGGTGTATGCAAAGGAAGAAATAGAGGTATGCACTTTGTGCCTGGAAGGTTATGATGCCCAATTAATGTTTCCTTGGCATATAGCGACCCCTATCTGTAATCTGTAGCAATGCCGTGTAGACTAAGCTATCAAGAAAGTGGTTACTGTAGTCAAAACAATATTCAGCTTGAAATCTGATGTAGGTTTGCGTTGAATTATGTTAAGACCAGAGTCTGGTGACTTAACTTTTTGTTTTCTTATCTGTAAATGGGAATTCAACTAATACAAAGGAAACAATGCTTGTGACATTTTCTGTACTAAATTGTAAGCTGAGGAACGTTTTGAAGACTCTAATACAAATTATAAATATTCATGTTCTAAACAGCTGGAAGATATAAATCAAAGGCTAACCATGCCTTTTTAAAAATTTTTACTTATTTTTAAGTTTGTTTATTTTGCGACAGAGAGAGCAGAGGAGGGGCAGGGAGAGAGGGGGCAGAGAGAATTCCAACCTGGGACTTGAACCCATGAACCGTGAAATCATGACCTGAGCTGAAGTGAAGAGTCAGACTCAACTGACTGAGCCACCCGGATGCCCCACCATGTCCTTTTTTTAAATTAAAGTAAAAATGTGAAGCCTTCGCTGGTTTAATACATAGTGCATTTCTTAAAATGTGTATTTTGCTGTAAAAAGGTACAGAAGTATACAAAGTTAAGGCTTCAGAAATCTCACCTCTTTCTATATCCAATCCTTCCATTTTGCGGTTACTTTACAGTACATGTACTGCATATTAAAAATATTTTATACAAATGGAATTATATGATCCATAACCTCATTTTTAAAAACAACTATATACTGTGGATCCTATTCCATGCTAATCGATTTATACCCACTCAGTCCTCTTTAGGGCTGACATTAATGGTTCTCAATTTTGCCTACGTATTAGATTCACTTGGGAAACTTAAAAGCAAAACCAAAAACCCAGGGCATTTCAGAGCGAGGGCCGACACAAGTTTTCTTAAATGTCTTGAGGTAATTCTAATGTGCAGTCAGGATTAGGTTTCCATGTGTCCAAATAGTACTCTGTGTTATATACCTTTAATATATTTAAGCAATACTATTTTGATGGACATTTAGATTGCAAGGTCCATTCACATACCCGGATACTGGCTATTCACCATGCCTTGTGAGTAAACCTACTCTGTTCACTCACTTTTTATAAAGTTAGTGTTGACCAAAACCTCTCTGACAGAAAGCGGATGAATCTACAGTTTAAATATAATAATCCATTATAAAAAACCTTAGTATTTAAAATTATTCTACACAGGACTGGCTGCATAATTTGTGGAGCCCTTTGTTTTAAACTTTTTTTTAAACGTTTATTTATTTTTGAGAGACATAGAGACAGAGCGTGAGCAGGGGAAGGGCAGAGAGAGAGGGAGGTACAGAATCTGAAGCAGGCTCCAGGCTCTGAGCCGTCAGCACAGAGCCCGACGCAGGGCTTGAACTCACAGACCAGGAGATCATGACCTGAGCTAAAGTCGGCCGCTCAACCAACTGAGCCACTGAGGCGCCCCTGGGGCCCTTTGTTTTAAAATTGTCAATAATTTTGGGGTGCCTGGATGGCTCAGTCCATTAAGCATCTGGCTTCGGCCCCAGGTCACGATCTCACAGTTTGTGAGTTCGATACCCAGGTCGGGCTCTCTGCCATCAGCACAGAGCCTGCTTTAGACCCGCTCCCCCCCACCCCCCACCCCCACCTCTCTGCTCTTTCCCTGCTCAGTCTCTCAAAAATAATAAATCAAAAAAATTTTAAATTGTCAACAACTTCAAGACAGGGACAGCAGAATAGCAAGCCAAGCGTGGGGTTCCTCTGAGTGTGAGTTGCATGCTCATGACTCGGTTTGTCTTCTGCAATATGTTGGATTATTTATTCATGAAAGCTGAAGAAAAGATTTTTATCATGAGTGAGTGAGTGCACTTTTAAGAACTTTTCCAATTGAAAACTTATGTAATTCTCAGTGACTCCTAGGTACATGCTTTATTTATTTATTTTTTAAGTATATTTGTTTATTTTGAGACAGAGAGAGAGAGAGGGAGAGGGAGAGAATCCCAAGCAGGCAGCAGAATGTCCGGGGCTCAAACTCACAACTCCATGAGATCATGACTTGAGTCCAAGTCAGGAGTTGGATGCCTTACCAACTGAGCCACCCAGGCACCCCTATGTGCTTTGTTTACACTGCATGGAACATTATTATGCCTGTTGACAGCATTACAAACGAGTTAACTCTTAATACAGAATGAACCTTCTTGTACTTGATGCTTAGGAAAACAATCACTATTTCTCTAGCTCCTCTAATTCTGGTCATATCTGTCCACTAATGTCTTAGACATTAAACAAAAAGAAAACACAGGATGCAGAGTGAGGACCTAAGACTCAACTTCTTGCTCAGATATTGAGAAATCTCTGAATATAAACTAATTCCATAAGGATGCATACTTCTTTTGAGTCTAAATTTGTATGGGATAGGTCTTGCACTTCATCGTACTAAAACATACAGACTGGAGAGAGCAAAAATGGCTGCTGTACTGACCCTGAGCTTAATTCCAATGGCCCCTATTTATATTCTGCTTTCTAAAACGTAACTACTTAATGACAACAGTCTTGAGGAATATATTATTATTCCCATTTTCCATGAAGCTGAAGCTCAGACATCTTAGGTGGATTTTCCCCAGATCACAATGAAATAGAGCCTGGATTCTAGCCTTCTATCTATCTGACTAAAAGGCCATGCTTTTAATCTTAAAAATAGAGGAGAGGGTAGAACACCATGGGAAGACAGAAGCAGAGACTGCAGTCCTGTGTCTACAAGGGCTGCCAGCAAACCATCAGAAGCGAGGAGCGAGGCATAAACAGATTTTCTCTCAGAACCTCCAGAAGGAACTCTTAAATCTTAGTTTTTAAAATTGTTTTTTTTTTATGTTTATTTATTTTTGAGAGAAAGAGACAGAGCATGAGCAGGGGAGGGGCAGAGAGAGGGAGACACAGAATCTGAAGTAGGCTCCAGGCTCTGAGCTGTCAGCAGAGAGCCCGACACGGGGCTCGAACCCACAAACCGTGAGATCATGACCTGAGCTGAAGTCGGACGCTCAACTGACTGAGCCACCCAGGCGCCCCTAAAATTGTTTTAATATTTATACATTTTTGAGAGAGAGAGAGACAGAGTGCGAGGAAGGGAGGGGCAGAGAGAGAGGGAGACACAGAATCTGAAGCAGGCTCCAGGTTCTGAGCTGTCAGCACAGAGCCTGACATGGGACTCGAACCCACAAATGGCGAGATCATGACCTAAGCCGAACGACTGGGACACTCAACCAACTGAGCCACCCAGGCCCCCCGGAACTGTTCAAATAAAACTGTCAGTTATTTTATCAGTAAAAATGGGTTTGCTAGGGAATAGCAGAGAATTGCAGTTCAGGACATGCAAGCTATGGCAAAACCATAGGCAAGTCTGGAGAAAAAGGAGAAGACTGCCCTTATGTACAGAAAAGAGGGGAGTTGGGAGGGACTGTTACAAACGAAGAGTCCACTGGAGTAAACTGCAAGTTTGAGGCATAGTGGCTTTTTGTTGGCTGAATTGTGACAGTTTCTCATTGGCTGGCATGTTGCAGGGGTAGGAGAATGACTGTCTTCTGCTGGGCCTGGAAAAGTGGTATCCACTTGCAGGACACAAGGTACTCTCTCTTCCTGCTGGGGTCTGCAATTGATGACCTGGGGTAGGACACGAGAGCTCCCCTGTCTGGCCTCTAGACCTCATTTTATTTATTTATTTATTAATGTTTATTTTTTTGAGAGAGAGAGAGAGAGAGAGACAGTGCGAGTGGGGTGGGGCAGAGAACAAGGGGGACACAATTCAAATTAGGCGTCAGGCTCTGAGCTGTCTGCACAGAGCCTGACGCGGGGCTCAAACCCACTAACGGAACCATGAAATCATGACCTGAGCCGAAGGTGGCCGCTTAACAGACTGTCACCCAGGTGCCCCTCGACTTCATTTTAAACGAGGTTTCCTTTTACTAATTTTCACAGAACCAGCCCTGCTAACACCTGGATTTTGGATTTTTAGCATCTATAACTGTGAGGGAACAAATTTCTGTTGTTTTAAGACACTCAGTTTGTGGTACTTTGTTACAGCAGCCCTAGGACACGAGTACACCTAATATACTGTGCTTCTGCTTTGGAACAAGTATGGGATGGCAAAAGGCCAGAAAACATGAGGATGGCGATTATCACAAATACTCGTCCCTATCATGCCAGTTATCCCCTCCACCCAATACTGATAATGACCACGGCACACTGAATACTTGCACGCAATAGTCTGAGATACCTGCACATCTCTGCTCTACTCGGTATGCTTCCCAAGAGTCAGTTGTGGTTGTCCCCAGTCGTTCTTCTTATTATAATTTTGTACTTCAGTAAATATTATAGTACCTATTTAAAACAATAGAGGAAGATTTTATTAAGGGTTGTATGCCAATCCATCTTAGGGAAGAGGGTGTCAAAATAAGTTCCAACCCAAGATGCCTTGAGGCAGGAAGACCTTGAACTTCTCTCCTCCAGACACACATATCTACATCCATCTATAGAACTAGGGTAGGGTCCAAAATAAGAACTCATTTAAAATATGACCATTAGTTTCTAGGTCCTGATGAGTTCTAATTTTTCGTAATTGTAACCTGATCTACAAAGGAGCTAACCAAATCATTCCTAACAGTTATAGCCTATGTACACAGGGTGCTCACTGTATGCTAATCTCTCACCCAGAGCTTTGTATGAATATCTTTCAAAAAAATTTTTTAATGTTTATTTTTGAGAGAGAGAGAGAGAGAGAGAGAGAGAGAGAGAGAGAGAGAGAGAGAGACAGCATCACAAGCAGGCTCCAGGCTCTGAGTGGTCAGCACAGAGCCAAATATGGAGCTTGAACTCACCAACCAGAGGTCAGGACCTGAGGCAAAGTCAGATGCTTAACCATGCTTAACCGACTGAACCACCCAGGCGCCCCAGAGCTTTGTATATATTCATTTGATTGGGATCAACCCAGCCAAGAAAAAAATGAAGTCAAGTTTTAAACTCAAGTAGTCTGGCTCACGAGGCTATCCATTTAACTACTCTCAGATCCTGCCTCGCGCTTAGGGTGTATCTCTTGCACCAGCTCAAGGCTTCTTTAAACCAAGAAAGTGTGGGAAAGCAGCAACTGCAAAGGAGCAGAGCCCTAAGGTAAGCTGCATCTGAAACCCCACCCAGACCACATTTGCCCTCCTTACGCCACATTTGCCTCATCCCTTACGGTCGTCTTTGGACTGACTGCTTCGGCTTCATTTTCAATCTTGTTGTTTTCATTACTTTTTCCTATTTGGGGGCTATCTTCTTGAACTTTTGACTCCAGCCCCGCTTTTGCAGGCCCACGTGTTTTCTGTTTCTTCCTCTAGGGGCGGGGCAAGCCGAGGCGAACCTGCGCGGTAGCGGCCGCACACCCTCCCCTTTACTCCCGACTGTGCTTGTCCCATCCGGCTTGCCGTCTTCGCAGCCATGGCGGCCGCCACGCTCCCCGCATGGCTGTCCCTGCAGCCAGCGGCCACGACCCTGCGTGCCTTCTGCACCGCCGTGTCTCCGGCCACCCGCTCTGCGATACCAAGCCCGCGTGAGTGTCTGTTGTGTCGCCTCCGGGCTTTGGGGGAGGAGAGAGGGCGGCATACCGAGTCCAGGATGGCCGCCGCGGTGGCAGAGGCCCTGCCGCCGGGGGGAAAGCCGGTACGTCCTCTGCTAGCCTGCCGCTGTGGGAAAGCCGCAGGTGTGGGTCTGACCTCTGCGCCCGTGTCGCCGGGTTCCTAGTCGCTGATTTCTGCTTCTGGGTGCTCTGGGCATGGCGAGCTTGCTCCCTCCCCCCCGTGACTCGCACTTTCTGGTGCTCCCATCCGCGGCCAATGGCACGGGTCCCTCTAGTTACTGTACTGGTGCTCGGTGATGTTTGTTGGGCAGTGTTGAACCACAGGTTTCCCCGAACGTTAAGAGAAGCATATAGTTGTTCCTGAACAAACAGCAACGTTGAATTCCAGCCTTAGCTATGCCACCAGATGGAGTGACCTTCATTCAGCAGACACTATTGAGATGACCTTCATTCACGATACCGTTCTTGTCTTGGAGGAGTCTGTGGAAAAGACAGATTTGTTAACGGAATCATACTATGCAGTATGAGGTGCGCCGTAATGGAAACATGAATAGAGTAACAGAGGGGTATTGAGGAAGAGCCCACAAGAGCCACAGAAAGCTTTGTCAAGGAGAGGTCATGTCCTGTCATTCGCCAGGTGCTATCCCTGGTACCTGCTAAAACATCTGATTTTCATATAACCAACAGTTTAGGCCACCATCTCTCACTTCTACAGTAGTTTCTTTACTGCTCCCTGTTTCTGCTCTTGCTCTCACAAGAGAGCCGCCAGAGTGAAGTATTCAATAAGTGAATCTTACCTTGCCACTTCCTTGTTCAAAGTCTGCAAAAGGTTTCTCATTGCTTAAGATGTGATAAATTCCTTAACTTGTCAGAGTGGCTCTAGAGTCTTAATGTTTGGCTCTTTTATTAGATTTTTTATTCCTTCTGTACTGTGTGCTAGGTAGTGTTATACAGGGATATAGCAAGGTCTCTCACCTCAAGAAGTTTACATTCTTTTAGGAAATCCGACTATAAACAAAACGTCAGTACAATGTTAGGTGGTGATTAGTGCTATGAAGAAAAATAAAGCAGGGTATTCAGATGATGGATTGGAGGAGTACTGGTTATAGAGTAGGAAAAGTTTAGGTAGTCAGGAAAGGTCTCCCTAGAGAAGTGACATTTGAGCAGAGCCCATGGTGTTGTGTGTGTGTGTTGGGTCAGGGGGTGGGGGATGTAAGTTCAAAGGCCCGGAAGTGAAACTGAACTTAGGGGTGTGATCAAGAAACAGAAAGAAAGTCAGTGTGAAGGTGAGTACACACTAGAGACTGGTAAGTAATGATCTGATCTCACAAAGGCTTTTAGGTAGTTGGCTTGGATTTTATTATACGTTTGGGATTATACTGGAAGGTTTTCAACACAGAAGTGATACAATGTAATTTATACTTATAAACCATCACTGACTGCTGTGTGGAGACTGCACTCGAGCGGGTAAGAGTGGAATCCAGGAGGTCAGTTTGGAAGCTATTGCAGTAGTCCAAATGAAAAGATGGTGAGTTGGACTGAGGGAATAGCAGAGAAGGTGGCGTGGTTGGATGTGGGATATATTTTGAAGGCAGAGCTAAGAGGACTTACTGGTGGGTTCGATATGGGGCATGAGGAGAAGGCTCAGAAAGCATGTTAGATTTTTGTCCTGAGCAATCGGATGAATGGAGATAGCATTTACAGGGATTGGGAAGACTGGAAGAAGAAATCAAGAGCTCTGTCAATGATGGGTTACAGTCGAGGTGCCTATTAAATATTTCCAGCCTCTTTTCTCAGTGCGTTTTCTATTCGGTTCTTAAATTTCACCCATATTGAACTCTTTGACATTGATTTTCCATTTCCTCTTTCTCCATAGAATACTTTTTCTTACTTGCCTGTTCCCAGAGTTACCTCCTGCTTATCCTTGAGGTTTTAGCTGAAAGTCCAGTTTTTCAGGGAGATTTCCCCAAACTAATTCACGAAGGTTGGTCCCCTACTATATGTTGCCATTAATATTTATGATTTTATTGAAATTACTTGATTAATAGTATTTGACAAACTCTACATTCTATGAGAACAGGGTCTTGTTTCTCTTGCTCATTGCCACTTTCTCAGTTTCTGGCATACAGTATCACTGAAATGGTTTTTGAATGAATAAATGAATTAGTATTACAGGATGGATAAGAATTTGTCAGATGAAGGGCCGCCTGGGTGGCTCAGTGAGTTAAGCATCTGACTTTGGCTCAGGTCATGATCTCACGGTTCGTGGGTTTGAGCCCTATGTCAGGCTCTGTTGACAGCTCAGAGCCTGGAGCCTGCTACGGATTCTGTGTCTCCTCCTCTCTCTGCCTCTCCCCTGCTCATACTCTGTCTCTCTCTCTCTCTAAAAAATAAACATTTTTTTAAAAATTAAAAAAAAGAAAAAAGAATTTGTCAGATGAAGAAATGAGATGGGGAGGGGAAAGGGGACAGAAACCAGACAGAAGGAGAGGAGGCACATTCCAGGCAGAGAGAACATTAAGTTTGGAGAAAGTCCAAAGGGTCTGGTACTGGAAGTTCAGTGTAGTTGTGGGACCTTGTGAAGGGAGATGAGATTAGAGACAGAAGTGGTTCAGAGTGTGAAGAGTCTTGTGTGCAATGCTCTTGTCACCCTGACTCTTTGATCCTTAGTTTTCTTGGCTCTAAATGACCTTTAAATAAGAATAATAATAGTACTTATAGTTGTTTTGAACAATAAGATTAAATGAGATAATAGTGAAAAGCATGTAGCATAGTGTGTGGAATGTGAAAGTGTAGAATAATTATAGCTATTATTACTGTAATATAGCAAAACATTTATTTAGAGAGGCATAAGATAATATTTTGAAAGGTAGATACTGTGTGTAAGTAATTTGCCCTCTTCTACAGTTATGTGATTTATTAGGAATGACTATGAGTTTTGTTATTGGCATTTTTGTAACATTGGCAGTTCCGGGGGCGCCTGGGTGGCTCAGTTGGTTAAGCAGTCATGATCTCGTGGTTCAAGAGTTTCAGCCCCGTGTCAGGTTTTGTGCTGCCAGCTCAGAGCCTGGAGCCTGCTTCAGATTCTGTGTCTCCCTCTCTCTCTGCTCCTTCCCCACTCATGCTCTGTCTCTCTCTCAAAATAATAAACATTAAAAAGAAATTCAAATCCATTATCTTTAAAGATGCAACATAGTTATTTCTAACTAGATGTTTTAACTTGGGAAAGTGAGTGTACTTTTGACTACGACTTTAGAATTTATTTTCAATAAATTAGATGATAAATTAGATGATTAATTCACTATATCATCGATATGTCATCATAAATTAGATGATAAATTAGATCATAATTTCACTATATCATCAATCACAATACATTTTATATTTGAATAACTTTGGAATTTTCTTAACTATTTCTGACTTTTCAGTTTCATTAAGATGAGTTAGTCCCAGAGTTTACAGAAAATGGATTATTGTTTCGGTTTTGTACTATTGAATACCTGAAGTTATCTGAGAGTTACAGGGTCGTCATCAGGGTTGAACAAGTCTACATTATACGGTTCTCTGTAACTATTATGTTGCCTTTTAGGTCCAGCAGGCAGAACGTCCAGATATGAGAGACCACTGAGAAGAAAGGTAAACAGTTAATGTACTCCACTATGTACTATCATAATGGTTTCTGAGGTTCTAAAGTGAGACAGGTATTCAGGATGAGGCAGAAGGGTGCTGCCCAAGAAGGCTGTCAAAGGGAATGTTTACTTGGTGCCTGCCGGAGCCTTGGCTGTAGTCTTTGACGGGTTTTTGTCAGTACCCTGAGAATGGATCATCTTTGAGAGGTGAGCTCGCTCATATACTCCCAGGAAATAGGTATATAAACTAGAATGTAGGATTATTTTTAATGATACCTTTAATAATCGTGAAGCCTGGGATGTGTGTCTTAATCTAACCAGTTTGCTTTCACCCTGTAGGCAACTCTATGGAAGAATCCAAATTATTAGGTCACTTGTTGAGCATGGAGTCAGAACAGAGGCATGTTATTAGATGAAAGTTACATGGCTAAATGGCACCAAATTATAATTATCTAGAGTAGTTATTTTCACAGGAATATTCCCTGCCTCCAGGACATACAGTACCCTGGTTTTGATACTGCTTTGTTGGGCATTGCCAAGTTTTGCTTTTTTAAACCCTACTTATGTATGCTGGCCATCCCCTTCTAATGAATACAGTTTTTGAAAAAGTATGTGTATGTTAATGTGATTGACTAAACTGTCACATAGCTATTCTCTGGAACAGGAGTCATAATTTCTCATTATGTATTTATTCGGTTAGTTTACCCCTAATTTACTTATTTCCAAGTTCTTGTTATTTATTTCTTATTTCCTTTATTTCCGCATTTTCCATGTTCCTTCATGTACTGACTCCATCAAAGAAATCCTAAAACTTGTAGGCTGTCACTAGCTTACTGTCGTTCAGCTTACAATTTTTTGACTTTATGGTGGTGGAAATGAGTACATTCAGTAGAAACTGTACTTGAAGTTTTGAATTTTGATCTTTCCCTGGGCTAGCGTTGTATGGTATGAAAGTTTCTTGACGCTGGGCAATGGCAGCGAGCCATAGCTCCCAGTCAGCCACACAGTCATGAGGATAACTAACCAAACACTTAACAACCATTCTGTACCCATGTAACCACTCGTTTTCACTCTCAGTGCAGTATTTGATAATATGACATATTCAATATTTTATTATCAAATAGGCTTTGTGTTGGATACTTTCACCCAACTGTAGGCTTAAGTGTTCTGAGCACATTTAGAGCAGGCTAGGCTAAGGTTGCTCAGTAGGTTAGGTGTATTAAATGCATTTTTGACTTATGGTATTTTCAACTTAGGATGGATTTATCGGGACATTAACCAATTGTAAGTTGAGGAAGATCTGTATTTCAAAATGTATTGTTACTCTTTCACAAGCACAATGTAAAAAGTTTGCCAAGAGTCTAAGTAAATCCATAGAAAGAACGTTTTAGTAAAGGACATGTGCTATTAATGGGGATCCTTGCCAGAGAGTTTGCAGAAACAGTGCAAAAATACTAGATTGGTTTGGGGTTTTTTCATTTGAATAGCAGCAGCTTTGTAAGAGGTCAGATTTTATGAAGGTCGCAGTTCTGCTTATGTTTCTCTTAGTTGCAAGTTTTTTGCTTTAAGATTAAAGACCATGTTCGTATTTAAAATATTTAACGATTTTATATCCCTTAGGCATTGCCTCCGAGGACAGAGAAAATGACTGCTGACCTGGACTGGCCCAGCGTTTATCCTGTTGCAGCGCCATTTAAACCCTCTGCTGTACCTCTTCCTGTTCGAATGGGTTATCCAGTAAAAAGGGGGGTGCCCATGGCCAAGGAGGGAAATCTAGAACTTTTAAAGGTAAGATAAGTTGCTATTTCATTGGCTAACACTTATATCTAAATAAATTCTGATCCTCTTCCCACACCTAATCCAGCCTTGTACTTCAAGGTTCAATATGTAGCAGCTTATTGTATTTTAGTTTAAATTTCTTCTCAGTTAATGGATGATATATTCTGATTATCCGTGGTAAAGAAGATTCAAAGAATCCTAGGCATTTAAGAATGTAATTGATCGGTACAGAGGCTTTCCTTTTAGCTTTTTCTTTTCTATTATATCTTTTTGGTCTTGAATCTTTCAAGTGGAACTAAGAAAAGCAAAATAACCTAATTTCAGAATGAGAATTGGGGGCTGAAATCTACTTAAAGAAAAATTTTTTTTTTAGTGTTTATTATTTTGAGAGAGAGAAAGAGACAGTGCAAGTGGGGGAGGGGCAGAAAGAGAGGGAGACACAGAATCTGAAGCAGGCTTCAGGCTCTGAGCTGTCAGCACAGAGCCCGATGCGGGGCTTGAACTCGCGAACCACAAGATTATGACCTGAGCAGGAGTCAACACTTAATCGACTGAGCCACCCAGGCATCCCTGAAATCTTTTAAAAGAGAGATTTAAAAATTTTCTATACAGAAAGGTAAAATATTATTTAGTATTGTTATAGTCCTTAAGCTTTTTTATTTCTTGAAGCAAAATACATCATATTAAATGCTTCAGTTGGTAGCATCTATAATGATTTATGAACTATATGCTTTTTTAAAGAAAATATGAATATGCTTAGCCTGAAATGCATATCTTAGATGGTTCCTGTTATATATAGTAGTCATTGGTGAACTGTGTCTTCCGCTATATGAGAGCCTTTTTCTTCTTCTCCTTTTTTTTTTTTTTAACTGAAGTATAGTTGACACACCCGGTTACATTAGGCATAGTGATTCCACAATCTGTGTGTTACACTGTGTTCACCATAACTGTCATCATACAACACTATTACAATACCATGGAGTACGTTTTCTGTGCTCTACCTTTTAGCCTTATGACTGATTTATTCCATAGTGGAAGCCTGTATCTCCCACTGCCCTTCGCCCATTTCTCTCATCCCTCTGTGCCCCTTCCCTCTGGCACAGCTTTTTCTTTTGTTTTTTAGATTCCACATATGAGTGAAATCATATGGTATTTGTCTTTTTCTGACTTATTTCACTTAGCATATATATGAGAGTCTTGAAAAACAAAAACAGTTTTTGCTAAAAGCGATGGTAAAAAATGAGATGGTAACATGGAGGAGCTGTCTCCTGCTAGAGATGGGTGAATGAAACTCGAAACGTGAGTGTTACAAGAGGTATAAGAAAACAGACATCGAGGAAACTAATCTTTTCTTCAAATGAAAGAAGAGAACTTAGTTTAAAGAAAAGGTCTTTGGAAAATATCACTAGGTGAGAGAGGCTAGGAATATATCTGTAATAATGCTAATGGTTGTGAATGGTATTTGAATAAACATAAAAATCCAAAGATTTCATGCTTGCCATTCTTTTTAAGAATCAACTATATAGGGGTGCCCAGGTAGCTCAGTTGGTTAAGCAAGCGTCTCTTGATTTCGGTTCAGGTCATGATTTCATGACTTGTGAATTCAGGCCCCACATCAGACTCCTTGCTAATGGTGCAAAGCCAGCTTGAGATTCTCTCTCTCTTTGCCCCTCTCCCACTCTCTCTCTTGTACATACGCGTGCGTGACTGCTCTCAAAATAAGTAAATGAACTATATATATAAAAAAGAATCGACAATATATATTATTAGTCCAATGATGTGATGTATTCCCAGGGAGTGCTATTGGATAAACTTATTAACCAAGCTAATAAACGCAGAGTACATAAAGCAGCTCCATGTAAACTCTATGTAACATTAGCTATTTTTATACTTTTATGATTTTGAGAGGCTGTATTTTCATTTTTCAAAAATAAAGGTATAGAAAACAAAGTTACTTACTGCATAATTTCTGTTTTCATTGTCTAGTTTGTCTTAATTAAGATAAACATTTCTGATCAGCATTCAAGATTCCGAGCATAATATTTGGAGTAAATTTCTACTTGTTCAAATTTTCTGTCCAAATGAGTTTCTTTAAAACTAAACTTTCTCCGTAGATGCTTAACATTATTCAAGAAATATGCTAGGAAATCTTAATTATTTATTTGAGGAATCATCTCTTTGATCTTTCCTAAATTTCCATTGGCCCTGCGAATGACCTCTTAATATATCATCATAAATGTTTTCCGTATTTCATTAAACAGTTAAGGTATGCTAGCTTCATTTATTCACTTCATAAAATGTCTGTTAAGTACAAAATGGAAAACATAGCTCTGTGCTGTGTATTCCCAGGGTATTAGGATGATGAAATAATAACGTGTGTTCTTAAATCTTTCAGTTTTATAAGGAAAATATGTATGTCTGTAGATTTGTGGCAGACAAGAGTATCTATAAAAACAGCGTTTATTTTTTCCCACCACCATCATCATAAGATACATCATGTGTCTATATTTCAAGGAATTCATTTCCTGAATTCACAACACAAGTGACATAGAATTAATATTGTAAAAACTAGATTTTATTTATTACAAGGTTCATTGGGCTTAGGATTTTGTTTTAGGAAAAAATTGTCTTTTTTATGTTTTTGAGACATTAGCTAATTTATCCTTTAAATTTCTCCATTTTAGATCCCCAATTTTCTGCATTTGACACCTGTAGCAATTAAAAAGCACTGTGAAGCTCTTAAAGGTAGGTGATTGTTTTAGTATATGAACTTAATATTGACTTCGGACATAAGAATCTCATTTCTAAGGTTAAAAGGGTCAGTTTATCAAGAGAATATAACATCTGTAAATGTTTATGCACCTAAAATAGTAGCACCTAAATACATTAAGCAAATATTAACAGAACTGAAGGGAGAAACAGATAGCAATACAACAATAGAGAACTCCAATCCACCACTTTCAACAATAGATTGGTTGTCCAGACAGAAAGTCAGTAAGGAAGCACTGGATGTAAACTATGTATTAGACTGGATGGTTTAACAGACGTTTGCAGAATTCCATCCAACAGAAGCAGAATACACATTCTTCTCCAGCACACACGAAACATTCTCCAGGACAGATCCCGTGGTAGGCCACACGACAAATCGCAACAAATTTTAAAATACCGAAGTCATATCAGGCATCTTCTCTGACCACCCCGGTATAAAACTAGAAATCCATAACAAGAAGAAAGCTGGAAAATTCACAAATATATGAAAGTTGAACAACATGCCCCTGAACAACCATTGGTTCAAAGAAGTCAAAAGAAAACTTAAAAAAATCTTTAGACAAATGAATGTGGAAACAGAACATACCCAAACTTATGGGATGTAACAAAAGCAGTTCTAAAACAGGAGCTGATAGCATGCTTTAAGAACAAAGAGGGATCTCAAATAAATAACTAGCATATACCTCAAGGAACTAGGAAAATAAGATCTAAGCACAAAGGTAGTAGAAGGAAGGGAATAAAGATTAGAATGGAAGTACAGACTAAAAAGGCAAGAGAAAAGTTGAGTGAAACTGAGAGCTGGTTTTTTGAAGAGACATACACAATCCTTTAACTAGACACACCAAGAAAAAAGAGGACTCAAATAAATTGCAAACAAAAGAGGAGACATTACAACTGGTATCTCAGAAATATAAAGGATCATAAGGACTACTGTGAACAATTACTTACCAAGTAATGTGACAACCTAGAAGAAATGGATAAATTCCTTGAAACATACATCAGTCCCTATCAAAATACCAACAACATTTTTCACAGAAGTAGAACAAAGAATCTTAAAATTTATATGGACCCACAAAAGACCCTGACTAGCCAAAGCAATCTTGAGAAAGACCAAAGCTGGAGGTATCACAGCCTCAGATTTCAACATATATTACAAGCTGTAGTAATCAAAACGGTGTAATAATTGGCACAAAAATAGACACATAAGTCAGTGGAACAGGATAGAGAGCCCAGAAATAAGCCCATGCTTATGTGGTCAGTTCATCTGGAGGCAAGAATTATGCAGTGGGGAAAGACAGTCTCCTCAATAAATGGTGCTGGGAAAACTAGACAACTACATGCAAAAGAGTGAAACTGGACCGCTTTCCTATGCCATGTACAAAAACTGACTCAGAATGGATTAAAGATGTAAATGTGGACCTGAAACCATAGAATGCCTTAAAGAAAACATAGGCGGTTCTATCCTGAACATTGGCTTTAGTATTTTTCTAGATATGTCTAGTATTTTTCTAGATATGTCTCCTCAGGAAGGGAATGAAAAGTTAGATAAGTTATTGAGACCACCAAAATAAAAAGCTTTTGCGCAATGAAAGAAACATCAAGAAGATGAAAAGGCAACCTTACTGAACGGGAGACGGTGTTTACAAATGATGTATCTGTTGAAAAGTTGATGTCCTAAATATATAAAGAGCTTACATAACACTAAAATAGCCCAAATAATTTGATTTAAAAATGGGCAGAGGACTTGAATCGACATCTTTCCAAGAAAGACCTATAGATCGTCAGTGGCACAGAAAAGAGGCTCAGCATCACTGATTACAGGAATGCAAATCAAAACCACAAGGAGCTATTCCCTTTCGCCTGCTAGCAATGGCTGTCATCAAGAAGGCAAAAGATAACAAGCGTTGGTGAGGATGTGGAGGAAAGTGAAACCCTTTTGTGCTGTCGGCTTAGAATGTAAATTGGTACAGCCACTATGGAGTACAGTATGGAGTTTGCTTTAAAAATTAAAATTAGAACTACCGCGTGATCCAGCAGTCACTTCTGGGTAAATATCAAAAGAAATGAAAACACGGTATTGAAGAGATACGTGCATTCTCATGTTCACTGCAGCATTATTTACAACAGCCAAGAAATGGAAACAACCTAAGTTGGTAATTGGTTAAAGTGGCGTGTGTGTAATATTACTTAGTTATGAGAAGGAAGGGCTTCCTGCTGTTTGTGACAACATAGATGGGCCTTGAGGGCATTATGCTAATTATGCTAAATAAAATAAGACAAAGATAATTAGTGTATGATTTTACTTACATGTGAAATCTAAAAAAGCTGAACTCAGAAATAGTAGGGCTTGAGAGGTGGGAGGTAGAGGGAGACATTGGTAAAAGAATACAAACTTCCAGTTTTATGGTAAGTTCTGGGGATCTAATGTACAGAATAGCAACTGTTATTAATACTGTATTATATAATGAAAAGTTGCTAAGAGAGTAGATCTTAAATGTTCTTAGCATAAAATTGATAATTACATGATACAAGTATTAGCTAGTGTTAGGATTATAATCATTTTGCAATATATATAGGTGTATTTAATCAGCACATTATATACCTTACACAATGTTTTATGTCACTTATATCTCAATAAAAATGGAAGAAAATATCTCATTTTTAATATACTAAATAGCCTTATATTCTGAGTCATTGCTAGTTTTTCCTTTTTTTAGAAAAATTTTCAAGTTGTTTTCAGTGAAGATGTCAAATCTGCAGACTTCTGCCTGCCTTCCTGCCTTTCTTTCTTTTCTTTCTGCACACCACTCTACAAATGGCTGTGAATAATAAATAGAACCAGAAATCGTAGTCCTTGCTCAAGTAGGTTAGGGACTTATTGTTGCTTTATAGGCAGCACATCCATGAAAAGCCTGCAGAAAATAGTGCAGTGTTGCCAATAGATACAAATCAGTGTGATCCGAACGGAAGACAATGTAGAAGGATGCTGGGTCAGTGCAGTCAGGAATCAGACACTTTGCAGAGAGACTTATCTCGCAGAAATTGTTTAAAATTGTGATATATAGATGTGGTAACATCAAGTAGTAGAAAAGCTGCTGATGAAAAGCAACAGTCTTATATTTCTTCTTTCCCATCTGCCCCCTCATTTCAGAAGTGTTCTTTTAATCACTGGTTAGGTCTGGTAATTACTTGCAGAGAGCATATTTAGTTATTTTTCTGTGTATTTTCTCTATATATAATGTCCATTATATATTCTCTGTATATTACATATGTATGGTTATATCGTATAGTAGCATACGCACATTTTGTATATACAGACATGAGATAGAATTAATCACCAGAACGTGGTCATACCCCCAGCTCTAAATTTATTTAATTCGAACTACATTTATTGATTTCTAGATAAAAAAGATTTCACTCACTTATTCTTTCTCCTTCCCACATGCATGGAGGTAAAAAGGCAAAGAAATCTTTTTTCATAGTTTTATGCATGTTTTCATAATGTATACATATTCTGATCTAGTTTGCATTGGACTGCATACAGAACAAGCACATTTGAGTGTTTTAGGTCCACAGCTGTTAGTGGTTGGTTGTGTAGTTTAATTCAAGAGTTAGTACCTTTGGACGAAGTCTTAAATCCATGCTAATTAAGAAGGAGATGTATAAATGCTCAGTATACTTGTTAAGACTTTTCAGGAGCAAAAATGAAACCTAAAAACTCCTTGCAGGCAGCCTGATAATGCCGGAAGGAGAACTAGTATAGTGACCATGATTATGATGAAATTGGAGCTTTTGGAAGGACGTTTTATTAAAAATTCAAGGAGGAGATAAAGAAGTCTTAAAAAGTAGGAATAATGACTTTACTCTTGAAATGAGGGAAGAAAAGTCTCTTCTACGTCCTTTCATTTATGTGGTCTTCTCTTTTGGGATGTTAGGGTGCATTTCTCTCCTAGATTGTATGTTTCTGTTTCCTTAGTGCCTGGTGATAGAGTGACCCTGGTCACTATCCAAATTTGTGCTCCGTTTGGCACAAGTCATATACCACTTTTTGATCCTTAAAGCCAGTTAAAGCATATCTCTGTAATAATCTCATTTTCTTTTTAAACGTTATTTTTAAATGTGCGATTCTAATATAAAAACTGGTTTTTTAATGAAGTATTTCTAAAACAGTTCATAATTCTTAAATGAAAGACTTTCATATAGCACATTCAAAAGGCACATATAGCCTTATATTTTAAATATTTAAGTAAATGCTTTAATCTTTCTTTAATTTTGTCTTTACATTTTTGCCAGCTTCTAGATTTAGATTGTATCTTCCAAATAACTCAAAAGCTTTTTAAATATTTCTTCTCAATTTTCTTTCAAAGTAGGTCAGTTCAGATTTTATATCTAACTTGCAACTGGAAAATCTGAAGCACAGGAAAGTTAGGTAATTTACCAAAACTTTTAATAATCAGTGGCAGAAGTTACGTAAAAACCAAGGTCTTCCGAAGTCTAGTCTGTTGCTCTACCTATCAGATGAATAGGGGTCTATTTTGTACTTTCCAGTTGGCTGTGTTTTTTAGACATATAATCCAGTAATTTAAAAGTTGTAATTATCATCTGGTTATTGAAATGTCTTATTCAAAGTTACAAAAAACTAAAAGACTCAGTACAAACCCAAGCACTCATAAAATTCTCCAAACTAGTCTCTTATAAAGCGGTTGGCAGTGTTGCATCTTATAGTGCAGGGTATTGGAAAGAGTCCATGATGGGAATGAAATTTAACTTCAGTAATCATGCTCTTTTCATTTTATTTAAATGTCAGAATGCTTTTAATTGCAGAGATACTTCTTTCCCCACAAAGGGTGCTCAGTATTGCTCTCTTAAGCAGGGTGTTTAGGGAATGGTGTGAGCTATACTTAATTTGCTAACATATATTTAGTTGCAGAGCTTGGAGAGTCTCTGTAACCCACAGTGACATTTTGCTGACTGATATTAAAGCCTAAATGGGAGCTAAATATAGTACCTGCTATAAGAAAATTGTTAACTCTGGGAAATGTTATTGACAAAGTACTTTTTACTCTCCCTTATATCATCATATGGAAGAGTTCCCATGTGTGCCTGTGATTGTGACCAGCCTTTCCTACAGTCTTGCTTTTTG
The DNA here is from genome assembly GCA_030068075.1 of Paguma larvata. NCBI lineage: Eukaryota > Metazoa > Chordata > Mammalia > Carnivora > Viverridae > Paguma > Paguma larvata. The sequence continues at coordinate 78,793,283 of CM057828.1, read as the reverse complement.
GAGAAAGCGCAGACCCTGAGGTCTAATGTGTTTGATGTCAGAAACCCATTACTTAGAGATTTTCTTAGAATGAGGTTGTTTGGGGCTCCTGGGTGGCTCAGTTGGTTAAGCATCTGACTCTTGATTTTGGCTCAAATTATCATCTTACAGTTTGTGGGATCAAGTCCCATGTTGGGCTCAGTGCTTGACAGCACAGAGCTTTCTTGGGAATCTGTCTCTCCCTCTCTCTCTCTACCGTACCTCCCTTATGTACTTTCTCAGAATAAACTTAAAAAAAAAAAAAAAGAATGAGTGAAATTTCCATTGAAGGGAACCTGATAGTGTCAGAAGTTTTCATCTCACGTTGAGAGCCCTCTTACCACACTAACTTTAGGAATAGGACAGAATGAAATCAACTACCTACTTATGGAGTCCCTCGGTACGAATAGCTGCAGGAGGCTGTGAGCTCTTTTCCTTTTTAGCCCCCATCCCTGCATTTGAACCCTGAGTGTAGCCTCTGTGCTATGGAGATAGATGGTGTGGTGTTCTTGTTCACAGTGCTTGGAACTTTCTTTTGCAGCCCAGTTCCAGAGCCAGTCCCACCTCCTCTAGGCTGGCTGCCTGCCTTGCCCGAATATGAGGACAAGTCTCTTCCTCCATCCATTTAGCCCCATTGGCACAGAAGTCACATAGAGGAAACGTGAATTACTGTTAAGGATGTCCTGGGCATTTGTACCTGTTTCAGTTTGAGGCCCTATTCAACTCAAATTCTGAAAGAAGGTCAACCATATCTCAGTTTCTTGCAAGAGCTTTTTCAGAGTTTCTCTCAGCCTGTTAGTTGACCCCTAGTAACTTTCATTTGGGAGTGAATTACTATTAACTGTTGCTTTTTTGAAAAACAGTAATGCTCTGAGCACTGTGAACTCTTTGCTTTTATAGTTAGTGAGGAGGAATTAAACTGTCCCATAACAGGCATGTGCAAAGCTATAATAAACTTACATCAAGTCATAGTTCTTTTTTAACCAAACTTACTGCTCCTTACCAGACCTGAACTATCTAAATCATTCCTTTAATTACGTTCCCTAATAAGGATTCATTTAAGAAGAAGAGGGATGAGGAATGAGGATGTGTTTGTAAAGTGCAGAGGACAATCTAATCTGTTCTTTCATTTTTGTAACCTGAGAGTCCTCTCCCTCAATAGTTTGATTTTGTCTGAAAGCATACGTTGTAATGAGAATTGACTTGCAAAACTTTACTAGAGATCATTTTTTTTAATTCTCAGATTTCTGCACTGAATGGCCAGCTGCACTAGACAGTGATGAGAAATGTGAGAAGCATTTTCCCATTGAAATTGACACAGCTGATTATGTTTCAGCAGGACCGTCTATTAGAAACCCTAAAGCACGAGTAGTAACTTTAAGGGTAAGAAGTATTTTTTTTTAAATAAGAATTATTATAATACATTATTGCAAAGTAGCATTTTGTATGTGTGATTGTAAAACTGATACATATTTATCATAGAAGATTTGGAAAACATGCAAGTGTTTTACAGTGTTATAAAGTAAAAACTACCTGTAATTCTACCACTTACAGATAACCACTGTTGACTGTTTTGAATTCATTTTAGTATATACACAGTCAACTTTTATGTGTGTTAATAGGATACTATTATTTTGATTAGTTATCTGCTTTTTTTTTTTTTTAATGTTTACTTAGTTTTGAGAGAGAGAGCGCAGGTAAGGGAGGGGCAAAGAGAGAGGGAGACACAGAATCCGAAGCAGGCTCCAGGCTCTGAGCTGTCAGCACAGAGCCCAATGCGAGACTTGAACTCACAAGCTGTGAGATCATGATCTGAGCCAAATGTCTGATGCTTAACAGACTGAGCCACGCAGGCGCCTCTGTCACTCTTTATTTTTAATGGCTGCATAGAAAACATGTAAGTCAAGGTTTGCTCTGTGCCAAGAAACCGTTCGAGGCTGGGGGTACAGCGTTGATCAATTCAGACATCGTCCTTTTTCTGAAACCGAAGTGGGAGGCACAAACAAATTATTCAGTAACATAGATCTGCCATAATTTAAGTTATCCATATTATGGGATAGTTAGGCTTTCTCACAATATTTATTAGAAAAATGTAAATGAGTATCCTTAGAGATTAGCATTTTTGTATATTCCTAATTATGTTCGTGGGATAACTTCCTAAAAAGAGAACTGTCAAGTCAAAGGATATAGATCCTTTGAAGCGTTTTGATATATGTTGTAAAAGTTTTTTATTATGCAGTGTAAAATCCCTGCAGGAAATGCAAAAAAAGAAACCAAACCAAAACAAAAAAACCCAGCAGACTGTGAGAAAGCCTATTTTCCCGGACCCTCATCAACCTAGATACTATTATTACCTAGCCATTTGATAGTAAATAAATATTTCTCATGATTTAAATTTGTATGTATTTGAATTCTAATGAGAGCGAGAATTTATTCCTTTGCAAATACCTTTGTTTTGGTCATTTGACCATTTTGATATTGTATTGATTAGTAACAGCTTTATCGAGATATAAGTCACATACTATAAAACTCATCCTCTTAAGTGTACAATTCAGTGGTTTTTAGTATATTCACAGAGTTGTACAACCATCACCCACTTTTATCACCATAAAAAGAAACTCCATATTTGTTATCAGTCACTCCCCTTTCTCCCTTCTCATTAAACATTTGGGTTTCCTTTTTTTTTTTTTTTTTTGGTATTATGAATAATGCTGCTGTGAACCTTCACGTATAGGTTTTTGTATGGACATATGTTTTCACTTCTCTTGGGGATATACTTAGGAGTAAACTGCTAGGTCATATGGTAACAAAATGGGTAACATTTTGAGGAACTGCCAAGCTGTTTTCCAAAGTGGCTGCACAATGTTACAGTTTCACCAACCACATTTGAGGGTTCCAGTTTCTCCACCTCTTCATCAACGATTGCTACTGTTGGTCTTTTTAATGGGTGTGAAGTTGTGTCTCACTGTGGTTTAGGTTTACATTCTCCTAATGACTAATAATGTCAAGCATCTTTTCATGTAGATATTGACCATTGGTATATCTTTTTTGGAGAAATGTCTGTTCCAATCCTTTGCCCATTTTTTAATTGAGTAATTTGTCTTTTTCCTGTTTGATTGTTTATAATGTCTCTTAAATCTTTTTATTTTGTTATTTTATTTTTTAATGGAGGATGAATTTAATTCTTTGTATAATATGACAAATTTCTGCTAAAGACTGACAGATGTGGGTATTAATCACTGTTCTCATTTCAGAAACCGTCCTGCCAACCCAGTTCTATTATTTCATGGTGAAAGAATGGGTTAGAATTGCCACTGGCAAAAAGAGAATCAGGGCCTCCCAGCTAGGGTTATTATTATTACTGACAGGGGATGTGACTAGGGGACGCTCAGAGGTCATCACAGGAGACCAATGGCCACAGCTCCCGTGAGTCGGCGTCAGCATCTTCGGCTTACATTTCAGTGTTCTGCAGTTGTACCTGGTGGTGTTTGTAAGGAATAGGCATGGGGAGATCCCTCTGGCACTTTAAATCTTTTAAAATCTGGAATAGCCTAGGACCTCACGACTCCTATCCCCACCCACCCTCTCATGACATTGACTTATTAAAAAGACAGATATTTTGGAGGTGCCTGAGTGGCTCAGTCGGTTGAGCATCTGACTTTGGCACAGGTAATGATCTTGTAGTTTGTGAGTTCAGACCCCACCTGAGGCTCGCTGCTGTCAGCACAAAACCTGCTTCAGATCTTCTGTCTCCTGCTCTCTACCCCTCCCCTGCTTACACTCTCAGAAATAAACATTTTTTTTAAAAAGTTAAAGGTAAAAGTTTAAAAAAGATAAAAAGATATTTTGTCCTATAGCACTTCCTTTCCTGCTTTCTGAATTTGTCTGAATGTGTCCTGATGTCATTTACCTATTTCTTTATCTTCTGATTTCAAATGAACTGGAAGTTAGGTTTAAGGAACTGATTCCAGTTAAGTATTCTTAACAGTAATTGATAGATGTTGTTATGTATTTTATACTGTATTACATGAGAGGGCATATAAAGTCTGGTTGCCTCCTTCTCAGTATGCTGAGACTGATCACTTGTTTAAAAGGCTAACGACCTGATCATTCCATTCCAAAATTGTTTTTTGGGGGGTTTTTGTTTTGTTTTGTTTTTTAATCTCTACATCTAATGTGAGACTCGAACTCACAACCCCGAGATAAAGAGTCCCATGCTCTAGTGACTGAGCCAGCGAGCCATCCCCATTGTGAAGTTATTGTTTATTGTTGTTGTTTTGCTTTTCCCTCGAACAGGGAATCTGTAGGCGGATGCATTCAGTAACTTTTGATCAAGTAAAATCATTATTCTTTTTGATGTTCAAAGTATAGCCTAACTTTGGCTGGTGAGAATTCTTTTAACTTGGTTCCTGTGTCTTTTTGTTACAATCCTATTGGTATTAGGAAATTCCCTTGTGTTCTGGTGCAAGACGGCCCAGGTTCAGTGTATGTTTTCCTTATCCCAGACCTGGGATCAGCCCGTGTCTCCAAGGCACCCTAATATCTTTCAGCAGTCATTGGTACATAATAAGAGACCAAAAATCTGAATGCTATGACTCTTTAGTTCACTCTTTCAGAGATTTCTCAGGAAATCAATGATAAACCATAGTGGTTTTAATTCCCCTTTCTAAATATCTATAGCTTGTTTTTTTCTGTTTGTGTTTTTCATTAGATGAATTTTCCAGAATGTTTATGTAGTCCCTTATCTTGTACTACACTTTAATGGGCGTGCTGCTGGTGTTTGTCCTCGAAGTATAAATTGTAATTCAGTTTGAGATAGTAGCCTCTATTATGTCAATGATGTTTCCTATTCCTATAGCATTTTTGAAATGATCTCCTTTAAATTGTAATTGTTAGGTTTTCAATTACTGAAGCATTTCTGAACTCTGATTATTGCTTAGTACACCATTCTATTACTTTACTGTGGATTAGCTTTGTTAGTATTTTATTTAGGATCCTTTGTCCTAGTTTCGTGTTGGAGAAACATTAAATCCCTGCTCTTACTCATCGGGAGCATTCCAGCCACCATCGTGGTTCCAAGTGTCTTGCTCTAGTAACTTCTAAGTTGGCATTTGAAGCCACTGTTCGTTTCCTCTGGTAAAAGAGTCTTAATCCACATGGCATTTCTTTCTTACACAGCAGTCATGGGGCAATTATCTGATGGTTTTGTTTTGTTGTTGTTTTTTAACTAAAAAATTTTAGATTTATAAAAACGTTTCAAAGATAGTTCACAGAATTCCCCTGTATTTCACACCAAATTTCTCCTGTCTTTAACATCTTCTCTTACTGTGGTACGTTTGTTACCACTAGTGAGTCAGTATCGATACATTGTTAAAGTTCATACTTGGTTCAGATTGATTTCCTCAGGCACATCTTTCCTGTGGTAGTGTCTCAGAATTTCCTTGTTTGGGTGACCTTGACAGTTCTGAGAAGTACCAGTTATAGATTTTGTGGAATGTCCTTACCTTTAGATATGTTTGATTAGATATGTTTTTCTTATGCTTGGACTGGTATGTATTTGGGGGAGGAAAACCTCACAAGTAAAGTGCCGTTCTCATCACATCATAGCAAGAGTAGAGGCTCCCAACATGACGTTACTAATGATGAAGGCTTGATCACCTGGCTAAGGTACCGTTTGTAAGTTTTCCTCACTGTAAAAGTACTCTTTTTTTCTTCCTTTCTGGACTGTACTCTTCAGCCGGAAGTCGCTCTGCATAGCCCAGACTTCTGGGCTTGGTAGTTGTTTCACCTCCTTGAGGGAGAAATATATAAGTTGTTTGTAATTCTTCTGTATAGGAGATTTGTCCATTCTCAGCCATTTATTTATTTATTCAGCCATTTATTTATATCAGTGTGGACTCACAGATTATTTATTTTAGCATTTGGGTTATAATCCAATAATGCATAATGCCCCAGGCTTATCTTATATATTCCCTATCCTTGTCCTAGAATCAGCTGTTTTTTTGGGGAGCCCTGACTAATATACTTTTGAATCATCTATTCTGGGGAATGACTGCCTACCTTCTTGAGAGGCCTTCCAGGACCCTCAAAAAATTAGTTTTATACTACATGTAGTCTGTATTTTAAATCAGAATATTCCAAGTTTACTACAAAAATATGTTGACAGTCTCTGCAACCATTTTTACACTATAGGGTAACAAATAGACAAACTTCAATTCTAGAAAATTTTCGGGGATACATCAGTGTTTGATTTGTAATTTTCTTTCTTTGCTGGGTTTTGGTATCAGGATTGTGCCATCTTTATGAAGTAAATATATGAAACTTGTCAGCCTTTTTTTATTCCATAGAACAGTTTAGATAACATAGCAATATATGTATGTATTTAGAGAGATTGAAAATATTTAAAATCACAAGAGACGAAATAACATGTTTATTGTATAAATTTTAGAAAATCTAGATAAACAAAAGGGAAAAGAAAACCTTGGAGTTCCACTCGGCTGACGTCATTCCACTGGCTAATATAAAGTACCTAGGCTGGCCCAGATGGTAGAGCACGTGACTCTTGATACTGGGTTGTGTGTTCGAGCCCCACATTTGATGTAGAGATTACCTAAAAGTAAAATATAAAAAACAGTACCTAGGGAATAATAGTATCTGATACATTTTTAATATCTTAGTAAATGTTGCCTCTTTTTAATAGTAATGATAACAATAACGGCCAACTATTGTTGAACTCTTCGAGTCAGGAAATCTAGATTTTGCTTTACCTTTTATGGGCCTTAGTCTTCAGTACCAGAGTAGACATCTAATTCCCTACTGGTTCTAAGTTTGCTTACAATGTATTTTACATAAGCATCATCTCATCGCTTTATTTGAAGATACCACTTAGTACATCAGGCTCTCTTGTCCCCTTCTTGTCCCTGTGTTGCCATGTGATACCTTCGTCACTTCTTGTATTCCTTTCCCCGACTCATGTCTGCCCTCATGGACTCTTTTCTGTCTTTTCTGTTGAAGCTTCTGTTGAAGCTGAGTGGTGATGACCTGAACGGTGTCATGTAGTTCAAGGGTGAAAGTAGGTAAAACAGTGGGACAAAAGCATGTGCGTTCCAGCATGATTTAAAGCAATCAAATGAAGGTAATCAAATAAGTGTTATATAGAGAGATACATTTTTAAATTCAGAGAAAGATGGTGTCATATTTTTCTTGATAGTGAGAAAAATAGTTCAAAATTAAAAACAACGTAATATGTTGTATGGAAACCAATTTCACAATAAATACTAAAATAAATAAATGAAAACAACTTAAAATTTCTGTAGGACTTTAAAAGTGCTTTTTTCTATTTATTCTTATTTATTTCCTGACAGAATTCTTGTGAGTCCTTTCTATTTTGTAAATGAGGAAATAGTAAGATCAAATGATTTACTTAAGTTCACTTAGCAAGTAAGTAGCAAATCTAGAAATCAACCCAGTTCTTGTCCTCTGTGTATTACCAGAGTTCTTTAACTGCATTATACTTGTAAGTATGTAAATAGAGAAGATATTTTACACAATTAGATATTTCTCAATTTATGTAAGTCTTAAATATGGGCATTTGAAAATACATACATATAATCATGATCTCCTATGATTTGAAATGTCAACATGGCTTTTGGATAATGTTAATAGTACAATATTGATTCTTTAAAATGTAGCAACTTGAAAGAAGAAAAGTCCAGGGATTCTTTTTGAATTTTGGGAAAAGATTGACAATGCCACTCAGCTGCAGAGTCAGACTGTTAGTCCAGGTTAAAGACTGCAGTTTTGCAGTGCCTTTAAGTGCTAGCAGGTGGCGTGAGTGCACCACACAGCTTTCTGAAATATTTATGAGTTTCTGGCATAAACTCTAAATAATTTTTGAACATTAAAATGTTAATGTGAACATAAGTTTTAAAGCAGTTACAATAATCATCATTGCCATGTTTTTGACTACTTCTTACGTAAAAAGCTAGAACACTTAACATTTTTTAAATGGTAAATTTTTAAATTTATTGTTAAACATGATAACATTAAAGGGATTTTTGAAAGGAAAAAATGATTCCATTCTCACTATCCTGATGTAAAAATGATTCATTTCTTCCTCGTACTATATCTGTATGCATGCGTATGACAAATACTTTCATAATTGTAATCATAATGGAGTTTCATTTTATGATTTTCTTGTAAGTAATTCTTATTTTTAACAGAGTTATCATAAAATGTCTTATTTTATCCATCAAGCTGATAACCTGGTTGTTGATACGTGTTCTTTCCCGGGAACTGTGGTAATTTGTGCTGCCTGTGCCCAGAGAACCATTCTCTTAATCTGATATTTAATAATCAGTGTTTTTCCTGCATGTGTTCCTTAAAAGTGTGTTTTTATGTATTTGTTCAAATAAAAATTTGCAGTGTTCTTTTTATCATTTATGTGTTGTTTCAGCAAATACAAGTTATATGCTTTTTAAGTGCCAGGCCATCACCAAGAATAGGATAGATACTGTTCTTACCCTCAGGGGTTTGCAGCCTAGTGGGAAAAATGGAAAAATACATAAGCTCTTATGCTATGATATCTTGAGGGGAGTGCAGGGTTATCGAAGCCAGAGAGAAGAAGTGGATGTGATTTTAAAATCTTATTTAGATTTTTTCTTCTTCATACAGAATGGCTCTTTCTTATTCTTAATGCTCTCCATGGAAAAACAGTCTGTGTTTTACCTTATTAACAGTATTCTAACCTTTTTTCCTGTGTCAAGATTATTCATGTCTTAGATATCTTCAGTCCATACCATAATTCTCTGCAAATTAAAAAGTGTGTTCATTTAGTCCAGCACTTCCCAAAATACGTTTTAAGGAAGACTAATTCCGTGAACTGTCCTGCCTTGAAAAGTAGAATATGAAGGGAAAAAAAAGAAAGATTAAACTAAAATATGAGATATGAGGTCAAATAAATTTGGTAATCATTACATGAGAAATTTTCATCTTGAAATTTCAAAATACTCATTAGTGTATTACCTCCTCTAAGAAATCCTTCTGTAAAGAACCCAATTTAACTCGCATTTCCTAAATGTATTCAACCGAAACAGATAATTCTTAGCAGCTTCTGGGACTAACATTAACATTTTGAGAAATGTCGAGCTGAGTTATCTCAAATGCTTTGATCCTCATGAATGCTATATCCTGCCTTCATGAGATATCTGTACCTTTTAAGATAAATGACCCTAAACTAGTTGTAGTGATACAGGTCTCATAATTGCATGGTAGAAATATCTTAAAGCCCTTTTGTTTTATCCATTTATTTCTATATTCCAGCTTAACTGACTCTAATTGAGTTTAATTCCGTTAGTGCTACTCACAAACTGTAATAAACTGTAATTTCATTTATTTAAGAGACTTGTTCTCAGGTTCTTTCAGGAAAGGTGCTAATGCTCAGAACTTTCAAAGAACTCCAGCTTACTCCCCCTCTCTTGTTTTTCCATGAGTAAGATCGGGCTTCTTAATGCGTTTGCTACCTCTGTATGGACAAGAGTACAGAGTTGAAAGTTTCTTTTTGGTTGGTTTAACATTAACATAAATAATACTGCTACTTTTTTTTTCCTTAAACAAAATGTATGAACAACTTTTTTCAAATAACTTTTTCTTGTCTTTTTAAGGTTAAACTTTCCAGTCTAAATTTAGATGATCATGCAAAGAAGAAACTTATTAAGCTTGTGGGAGAGCGATACTGCAAGACCACAGATGTGCTTACCATCAGGACAGACAGGTACAGAAAGAAGAGTTCAGCACATTGGTCCCTTGGGTTTACTGTCCTCCAATTCCCCAGCAGTCCTTTTCTTAAGAAATGACACTGAAAATCAAAGTAGCCTTTTATGTCACCTTAAAGAAGTTGTCTAAGTCATGTGCGTAATGTTTTCACACTAGCCTACTGTTGCCGTCCTCTGTAGGGACATGGAGAGTCTTGCCTGACTGCCCCGTTAGATTATTGTTGTTACTTTTCAATCTTGATTTTAATGTAGCCATGTGTATAAGACTCAGTGAAGATGTTAGAAGAAAACAAAAGTATGATTCGCTAATGATTTAGGCTTAAACGGGTGTTTACAAAGTCAAAGATCTTACAATTCGAAATTTAAATTATTAAATATGGAAATTGAATTTAGGCAGTCCTGTACATAAGGAGAATTTCAGTGAATTTGTTTCATAAAGGCAGTATTAAATTTACCTCATATGAATTTATAAGTTAGGTCATAGGTTATTTGAGGTGAAGGGTTGTTGGTATGTTTTTATAAAAGGGTGGTTTAATTCCTGTCTTATATTTGGCTATTTCTAAATTATGCCCGAATCTAAAGACCTGCCTTTAGAGAAAAACAAGTGGACAGACACCTTCTCTCCTTTCCATTTTAAAAAATTGGAAGTAATGAATTTCTTTTCAATATTATTTTATTAATCTAAAAGCTAAACTTACCATCTCACATTTATGTAGACGATTTACCTAATATTAAGTTATTAATTCTAATTTAAATACAGCAGCAGCAGTACAACATTGGATAGTATAGGTCATTTTTTAAAAAAATTGGCTCTGGAGAAATCAAGATGGACATTTAGATTAACTTCTGTCGTCAGTCTGTCTCTGTTTCTAAAATGAACTCTGTAGATGTGCTCACACTGTCCTGCACAGCCTTAAACCTGATGTTGTGAAGGGCACTTAGATTGGATGCAATCATGTTAAAAATAGTGTAAAACTATTACCAGATACAAGTAACTCCACTAATGTTGAAAGCAAAGAGAAATAAAAATAAATACATACAAAATAAATCAAAGTAATACTAGTTTGCAGTAACCTTAGGTAATGACCAACATGGACTATTTTTATTCCAAGAACAGAATTTTCCTAAAGGTAGGATATTCCCTAAAGTTAGAGAATATCTGAATATAAGTTATCCGTTATATTTAGTATTTGTATATTTTACAAATTATTGTATGTACTGAAGTTTTAAAACTTTTACCTCCTCCCTCTCTTTCTCTTAAAGGTGCCCTTTAAAGAGACAGAATTATGATTATGCAATATATCTGCTCACAGTTTTATACCATGAGTCTTGGGTAAGTGATTGTGGGTAAATGTTTAATAATTTTTCAGTGTAATTTATTTTATAATTTAGATGGCGTTAGCCTTTCGAAACAGTCTGTGGCAAGTACTCAATTGAAGATTTAATGAACTACTAGATAAACTAAGGATGTATGAAATGTTACAAATAACTTCCACTGGTGCTGAAAGTGAGCACCTTGAGACAGATTATGCAGTCCATCTCAGGACCTTACAGAAATCAGATGACTAAATACCTTTAAAGTTCAGTTGTGGACTTTGCTTGGAAGACTCGAAATTTTTTGCCTTTTTTCTTTTGTTTCACTTTGGCCGAAAGTTATAATCATCTATAGAACTTGAGAGTTTATAATGCATTCTGCTCTTCAGATAAACTGCATAACAAAGCCCCAAATTTTGTAAAGAGGTATTTTAAATATTTATTTAAAATTTTAGTTAACACATAGCCTTTTATATGTACAGTTCACTGGCATACATTAGGGACAATTAAGGGCAATTAATTATTATTTAAATAGTATTAAAAATAGTCTTGTGTCTGACTGGATTTATTGAGTTTTAATGTAGGCATATACATTTATTTATAAGGAAGGTTTTGCTCTGCTAGAGCATCAACTTAAACTAATTTAAAGTTGGTACATAATATGTTTAGGTAACTGTAAATTTTAAATACTATTTTTAAAAATTAAAATAATTTTAAGTATGCTTATATATAAATTAATTTTTTTTGCTTGCCTAACAGACATGGGACTTAATAGCATTTTCTTTTTTTTTTTTTCAATAGCCATTTTCTATTAGGAACATTCGAAGTAATGGAGATAGCTGGAGAAAGAGTCACTGTCTTTAGATACTCAAAGGATTTCATATGAAAGAAGGGTTGGATTTGTTTTTCATGACTTGTAGGGATACAACAAAGTAGATGTAATAGTGAAACAGACTTCAATTCACGGAGTACAAACTTTCTAAGAGAGTCATGTAAAGATGGAGTGGGCTACTGTAATAGGTAGAAAATGTTCCATCCTTTGGGTACTTAGCAAGGATATGGGGGTAAAAGGATCACTTTCCTTGGATAGGTAGTTGCAGGAGATGGCCTTTGGAATCTCCAGCCATCTCTGAGGTATCGTAGTTCTGTGAACACAAGCAGCCATTCTCTAAACTCACAGCCTTTCCTTCATACGAACAATGAAACAGTTGTAGCACAAGAGGACAAGTGGAAAATAAAAGAAAATAAAACTTTGTTGCGAGGTTAGCAAAGAACAAAAAGCTGGTAGCTTTTCTCTTCTTTTGAAGTATTCTAATTATCATAATTCATCCGAATTTTCTAGTTCCTGGCTTCAAGAACAACATCATCATAGCAGTTAATCTCTCTTTCCTGCCAGTTGATTTTATAAATGCCTTTGGCTTAAAGTAATTAAGTTCTTTTTTGAACCGGCAACAGGGTTGAATTAGCTGCAGCTCGGTGGCTGGTCCTTAAAGAGTTAATCAATAAAAACCAACCAATTTTGAATCTCTTATTTTGCCAGCAGCCTGTAAAATGAATTTGCCCTCAAGGAAATGACAGGCATAAATAAATCCAGTGAAAGTTGACTTACTGGATGCTTTCTGTGGTTCCCTGACATAGAATCCACAAACAAGTTTGTATTCTGGGTTCATGCAAGTAGCCTTTGATCTTTAATGCTTATTACTTTGATGCCAGAATAAGTAGCCACATACATCTATCCTAAATAGATAGAATTAAAGAATTTCTATTTTAAACATTGCTCTTGGTCCTTTCTAAACAAGTGCCATCAGTGAAGAAGCTTTAAGAGAATGCAGATGAGCCGTGAAGTTTTGCAGAGCTGGTGGAACAGAATCTTTATTAAATTGAAATTCTTTTTTCCTTCACCAGCATGGAATTCAGACTTGAAATTGATGTTACCACCTGGTGTTTAATCAAATACTTAGAGAGCCCCCTTTTAATCCATTTCTTTATTTTTTAAACTAGTTTCAGAGCATTTAATACCTAAAACGTAAGCTTCTCTTAATTTTCTGGAGGTTACCTCTAAGAGTTGAGAGAAAAGTAGCTGGTAGTTTTATGTAGCACACAATTCAGAAACTTCTCTGAAAAGGTGTTCATCTAGACTTCAGGATAAGGAGGTTACCGTTGTGTGCTATTCAAAGTAGTTTAACTATGGAAATATCAAAGTAGACTTCAAAAAACATAGACTTCCCATGCCATAGACTTCAAGCATGGAGGCTTAGCAGCTAGTTAAAGGATAGTTATTACACTGCTTGGGACCATTTATCCTTTGGCAGTTCAGAGAAGCAAAGAGAGTTGTAGAAATTGGTTTCAGTATTTCCATATGACACATTGTTGCCGTAGGAGTGAATTAAGTTTTATCTATTGGAACTGTGCAGACCTGGATTCGGGTCCCGTTACTTCTTCTGTCGACTTGGTCAGCCATTTGACCTCTGTGGTTCAGTTTTCTTCTAAGAGTTTTTGGATAGATTAGGGAGAATGTGCATGAAATGTCTGGCAGGTAGCAAGCTCTCAGTAAATTTTGGTAGCTATTAATATTGTTGTTAATACAAAAATGAAGGAAGTTTTATCTGAGGATTTTGATTTCATTTATTCCCAATTTTTGTATATAGCTTACATTTAACTTGACAGAGACTTCATATAGGTAATCAGATCTGTGCCCTCTTGTATTTGATTTTTTTGAACATGTGTCCTATTCAACATTCTGACATAACTGATAATAACAAAACTTCCTAAATTTTAACTTTGTTGCATGATATTCTTTAAACCTTCCACAAGTAATTTGGCTAAGAAGTGATTGAAGGAAGTATTTTGCAAAACGATTTGCAGAAAAGATAGACTAAGACACTGGGGGAAGAAAAAAGCACTTCCTTTAGAAAATGTGGAGATCTGAAATCAAATTCCAAGGGTTTTTGAATGTTTGGATATTTAATTACTAATAATTCCGTTTTTAAATTGGAGGGTTTTTTTTTAATTTGAGTTTTTATTTATTTGGATTTCATGGTAATCTTATTGCCAGTCAAAAATACATCTAGGTTTTTAATAAATTGGTTCTGAAAAGTCATGTAACAAAAACTTCTAAGTCAGATAAGTTTACACTCAGTAAGAGTTTGTTTTGTTTATTATTTTTTAATGTTTCTTTATTTTTGAGAGAAAGAGAGAGAGACAGAGCATGAGCGGGGGAAGGGCAGAGAGGGAGGGAAACCGAAGAAGCTGAAGCAGGCTCCAGGCTCTGAGCTGTCAGCACAGAGCCCAAGGTGGGGCTTGAACCCATCAACTATGAGATCACCTTGAGCCGAAGTTGAACGTTTAAGTGACTGAGCCACCCAGGCGCCTTAAGACTTCATTTCCTTTTTTTTTTTTTTTTTTTTTAGTATTTATTATTTTTGAGACAGAGAGAGACAGAGCATGAGTGGGGGAGGGTCAGAGAGAGAAGGACACACAGAATCCAAAGCAGCCTCCAGGCTCTGAGCTGTCAGCACAGAGTCCAATGTGGAGCTCGAACTCCACAAGTTTGCAAGATCATGACCTGAGCAAAGTCAGATGCTTAACCGACTGAGCCACCCAGGCGCCCTAAGAGTTCATTTCTAAAGGAGATCTTACTGCAAATATTTCTGATAAAATGAAGAATCTTTTTGTAACTCCATATTCACCACTTAATCTTTTGGTTTTTGAGTTCATTGTGATTGCATATGCTCACGTACAGATACACTTCCAGCTTGTATTAGAGAATGCTTGAACATTTATTATGTTGTTTACTCTTTCTTGCATTCAACAATGATCTTGTTCTTGTGTACAAGATACAGTGACAGGTATTGGTGGGACTATGAAAACAAAAGAGCCTCTGCCTTTAGGTACCTTTATTTCTGGAAAGAACCAGTCTGTTTCACTTGATAATGGAAGTAGGAACACAGTGCTGTGAGAGGCACCGACAAGGATTAATTCTCCCTGGAAGCTTCCCAGGAAGTGGTGACTGGCTTTGGAAGAAGAGTAGGAGTGTGCCGCGGAGAAGTGGCTGAAGGACTCTGTGGCCTTGTGGATGTAGAGAGCAGGCAGAGGTTTGGTGTGGCCAGGACGGAAGACTGACAGGGCAGAGGTAGGGGATAAGACAGAAAAAAACCAAGTCAGAGCCAGATTGTGAGCTGGTTGTATAGTTTATTTACAGAGTGTAGATTTGTATCCAGGGGCAAAACTGAGCATTTTACTAGTTGTTTGAAAGGTACCTGTTTCACTTTTTAATGTTTTTGAAATAGTAAACCATCCATATGGCAAATGTTAAGTGTGCTTTCATTAAAATGAACTGCTTATTGATTGGGCGAATGTTTACTGGTTGCCTGTTACTTGCTGCCTGTTATTTTTGCAGATGGAGGTTAGTATGTAAGGGGGGAAACTGTCTTTTCCACTGAGGAACACTAGTAGAAGCAAGTTGGTTTAGTAATAAATATTACAAAAGTGTTGGGTAGTTTACAGTTTAATTATTAATTTTCTCTATTTCTTGTATATCCTTCAAGACTTTAATTGATACCTGCTTTGAGCCTGTTTTTTTTTAAATTAAGATATTATCGACTTAAAACATTACATACAGGTATACAAGAGTACTTCCTTACATGTACATGTGTGTGTTTATACATATATATACTATATACATATACACTATATATACATGCACACACATAGACACCATATATATATAGATAGAGAGAGAGAGAAACAGTCACCACAATATGTCTAGTTAACATTTATCACTACACATAATTAAAAGTTTTTTCTTCTGGTAAAACTTTTGAATTTTATTATCTTAGCAATAGTATGGTATTATTGACCATAGTCACCATGGTGTATATGAACCTCCCTTTGATTTACTTTATAAATGGAAATTTGTACCTTTTGGCCATCTTCACTCATTTTGCCCACCCCAATGTCTGGCAACCACAAATCTGTTCTGTTTCTATGAGTCCAGGATTTTTAGATTCCACATATAAGTGAGATCATATGGTATTTATCTTTCTCTGACTTACTTCACTTAGCAATAATGCCTTCCAGGTCCATCCATGTTGTCACAAATGCCAAGATTTCCTTCCTTTTTTATCATTGAATAATATTCCATAGTGTGCGTATATGTATGTTCACACACACACACACACACACACACACACACACACACACACACACACCTATCCAGTTAACCATCAGTGAACACTTAGGTTATTTCCATGTCTTGATTATTATAGATAATGTTGCAGTGAACATGAGAGTGCACTTATCTTTTCAGGTTAATGTTTCATTTTCTTTGGATAAATTCCCAGAAGTGGAATTCCAGGATCTTCTGGGATTTCTATTTTTAGTTTCTTGAGGCACCTCCATACTGTCTTCCACAGCGGCTGTGCCGTTTTGCATCCCCGCCAGCAGTGCCCCAGGCTTCCCTTTTCTCCACACCCTTACCAACACTTGCTATTTCTTGTCTTTTCAATAATAGCCATTTTAACAGGTATGAAGTGATATCTTGTGGCTTTGATTTGCATTTCCCTGATGATGACTGATGTGAGCATCTTTTCATGTGTCTGTTGGCCATCTGTATGTCTTTGGGAAAATGGCTATTCAGGTCTTCTGCTCAGTTTTAAATTGCATTGTTTGTTTTTTTGCGTGAGTTATGAGCTCCTTATATACTTTGGATATTAACTCATCAGATATATTTGAGCCTTTTTGTGTAACTATTTTGCATAAATAGCAAGTTATACGATCTATTTTCTGTCTTGGTTACCTCGGCCCTTGACTGCAGCCAGCCATCCTGGTCCCTGTTCCGTGGACAGTTTTCCACGTATGTTTTTGTTTCACATTGTTTTGTTTTTTAACTAATCATAAGGTCTTCATTAGCATATGTAATCTTACTGTATTTTGTTTTTCAGAGTATCCAGGTCACTGGTAGGTAAGAACACTAAATGTTTAATAACAACTATCCATTCTTTGGGATTTCCATAGCCTTTTGAAATAGAAGGTTTTCAACTTCAAAAGTGAGGTGACGAAGTAACAAACTCCCTTTATAGTAATATATAATGTAGCATACTTGTTAGATATTGGCAATAATTAACTTACTGGAATAGCTTAATAATGACTTATTAATAAAATTATTAATATTCAATAATCATAATTGCGCCCACTTTATAAGAAATATCTTTGCAGCAGTTTGATGTTTTATGATTTATGTGTAGATCAGGTTTGTTTTTCATTTGATCATTTTTTCAGATACTTAAAAAGTTTTCTTGGAGCGCCTGGGTGGCTCAGTCGGGTAAGCCTCCACTTGATTTTGACTCAGGTCATCATTGCACAGTCCATGAGATTGAGCCCCATGTCGGACTCTGTGCTGACTGCCCAGAGCCTGCTTGGGATTCTCTCTGTTCCTCTCTCTGTCACTCTCTCTCTCTCTCTCAAATGAATAATTTTTTTTTAATTAATTCTTCACTGTTTTGGAATTTCTCTACAAATTTTATTTCTCTACAAAAACAAATTTTTTGTTCTCTACAAAAGTTTATTTTCTGATGTGAATTTATATTTGACAATGTTAATATAATTCATTTTCTAGAATAATATTGACAGCTCCTAACAGGCTGCATCTCTTTAATGTGAAATGTATTATGCATAAACTTCTATGTAACCTAATTATGTATAAACTAATAATACAGTGTTTATTAAGGAAAAAGTAAGTAAACATATTAATTGAATTCCCATGATGAGTCTGAGTCCTTGTTATAGACCAGTACCAGTACCAGTACCAGTACCAGTAAAGAGTGCTTGCTTGCTACCTTTTCCTCGATTCCAGACAAATAGCACATCTGGCCTTTGTTTTGTCTTCTTCTATTTTTTCTAATTTATTTTTTTTTAATGTTTATTTTTGAGAGACAGAGCATGAGCAGGGAGGGGCAGAGAGAGAGGGAGACACAGAATCCGAAGCAGGCTCCAGGCTCTGAGCTGTCAGCACAGAGCCAGATGCGGGGTTTGAACTCACCAAAAGTGAGATCATGACTTGAGCCCAAGTTGGATGTTTAACCAGCTGAGCCCCCAGGCACCCCTTGGCCTTTGTTTTAAAAGAAATTTTCAGTACTGCTCTAGGAGTCACCTGTGTGTCTGTCTCTTTCTTTTTTACCTCTGTGCTGTTCCACACGATCACCTTGGATGAAAATAGAAAGAAAACTAAAAACAGGGCAAGCGGTGGGAGAGGAGCTCCATTTTTAAAAGCGCTTTAAAATACTGTCATTTTTCTTAACACAAAAGTGTTTAGTGTGTCCACCTATTTTAAATTAGTGCTGACTTTGAAGATCGGGAATCAGATTTATCTATTACAATCACATTGTCCAAATTGAGAAATTAAGATTTAGAGGAGAGCTGTGTGCTGTGCTTGAGGTTACAGCATTTATTAGTTGAAGGACTCCGATTTGAACTGTAGTTTCAAAGTTTCATATTCTTCCCATGGTATCATATTATTCAGTGTAGTTCAACTTTGACTTCCATTAAAAATACTATGAAACGAGAGATGAAATCAAACCTGAACTGTAGCTGCTAGTTTACTGTCTTCTCAAGCTGAACAGTTGATCATTGAAAATTGATCTCCAGGGGCGCCTGAGTGGCTCTCTCAGTTAAACCTCCGACTTCGGCTCAGGTCATGATCTCACATCCGTGAGTTCGAGCCCCACATCGGGCTCAGTGCTGACTCCTTGGAGCCTGCTTCAGATTCTGTGTCTCCCTCTCTCTCTGCCCTTCCCCTGCTCATGCTCTGTCTCTCTCTCTCAAAAACAAATAAAAACTAAAAAAAAAAAAAGAAAGAAAAATTAAAAAAATTTTATCTCCATAACTTGTTTTCAGCTGGGGGTTTTATGAGACTCACCTGGAAAGCTTTTTAAACCAGAGATGTATGAACTCTATGGAATTAAAGTCTCAAGCGGTGAGACTCAAGGAGGGTTTCTTCCGTTTTAAAGACTCCACAAATGATTCTCATGTAAGTTCTGATTGTGAATAATTTCCCCAATCTTTGAGTCTTTTTAATAAAGAAATGAATTAGAGGGCTGGCATATCTCTTTTAAGACAGTTTTGACATGTATCTAGTATCAGAGCTCCGGAGGGTGGGGATCAGAATTAGAATGAGAAGGGCTAGAACACGGAGGGATTTGTCTATGATACAAACGCAGACCTTTTTTTTTGACTTGATGTGTGATAGGCAGTAGGCCGCTGTTCTAGATTCTGGGGTGGGATGATGATACAGAGAAGGGGACGCTTCTCAGATCTCTTTGCCTTCAGGTAGGACTTCATATCACATCCATTACAACTATTTTCTCCTCTAGACCCCGACCGCTGCCACCCTGCGTAAGTCTTCATCATCTTTCCACTCCAGTAGCCTTATTGATTTTCCCACCTCCTCCGTCTTCTGGATTGCTGTTAAACTAAATGCTCTAAAAGGCAAATCTGTTGTGTTGTATTCCTCAATAAAATCTTTCAGTGGTTCCCTATTACCCAGGGTAAAATCTAAGCTACTTAGGCGGTCTGTCCACAGCAGTTGGCCACTGGCTATGTATTCCGTATCTCAGCCATAATGGACATAACTGTTCTTTTAGAACTTTGCATATGCTGTTCTTTCTGCTTATGATCCCTTTTGCAAGTTGATCAACCTTGCAAATTCGTACGAATCTTTTAATACACTTGAAATGAATGTATCCTGTTACTTTTACAGTAATTGTCCGTATATGTGTCTGGCTGACCCCGTTAGACTGTGAGGTCACTGAGGGCAAGGACTGTACATTTCATCCATCTTTGTATTCCTAACCCCTAGTACAGTGTCTGGCAAAACAGCATTTGTTAAATGTTTTTAAATACCAATCTGAATTAAATTGAATTCCTTGACATATTCATCACTTAAACATTTAGCTGTGGTAACTGAAAGAATTGGCAGTATTTTTTTTTATCCATTATGGATATTTTGCCTCTTCTTATTTTTTATGATTTTCAAGTAACTTGGATTTTTTTTTAATGGTTAAACTGTTTTTTCCTCATATAGCACAATGCCTTACTTGTAATCATGAGAAGTGGAATATTACTATGATTCATGTTCTAGGCAAAGGGACTTGTAAATAAGATGGTAGGAGGTGACAAATTTGTGTATTTAGTGGAACAGATATTTCTTTGCCTTCTATTACCTCAGAATATACTGACCATTGCATGAATGCAGTGTTTTTCTTTGTATTGAATTTATGCTTACAAGGGGAAAAAAGGCGATAGGTTCAATTAAACTATTCTCTTTTTCTTAAGATTCTTTTTTGCCATGTCTCTGTGTTCCTTGGAACAGGTTCCACCACTAACAAGCAGTATGATTTGGGCAAACTATTTAATTGCTATGGGTTTCAGTTTTGGGTCTGTAAAACAGATAGTAATAGTCCTACGTCACACAGAATTGTGGCGGCAGTTAGGTGAAGTAATCTGTGGAAGGTGCTGACATACATAGTAAGTATTCTAAAGGGAGTATTCTATTCAGGCTCGGCCCATGCTGCTTTCCTCACCTTGGCCTTCGTTCAGTTCCCTGAACGTACTGAGCTCTTTCCTACCTCCAGGCCTCCGTGGAGGCTCTTTTCTCTGCTGGGATGACAGTCTTTATCTGACTGGCTCCTACTCAACTCCAGGCTTCCGACTACACTGGCAGTTTCAGGACAGCACGGGTGTGCCTGGCACGGTAGTTGCGTAGTAAATATTTATTGAGCAAGTGAATAATTGGGCCACTTGTGGAAAAGAGAACGAATCGTGTGGAATGGAAGGTCGCTTCCTCCAGGGTAGTCAGAACGGGTTCTCTCACTGTAGGCAGCGAAGAGAGAGAGCCCACATACATGTATATGTATTATATGCACACTTATAAATTAAATGCTAAAATTATAACAGTTTAATGGCTGAAGAATTAAAATAGTAGGAGTCTACAGGTTAATCAAACTCTTTGCCTAAATGGTGACCAGTTCAAACTTAGTGGTATTTTTCATTGCTGCCCAGTAATTTGAATACGCTATTATTTCTTTTTTTTTTTTAATGTATGTTTATTTTTGAGACAGAGACAGAGTGTGAGCAGGTGAGGCACAGAGAAAGAGGGTGACACAGAATCTGAAGCAGACTCCAGGCTCCAAGCTGTCAGCACAGAGCTCGATGTGGGGCTCGAACTCACGAACCATGAGATAGTGACCTGAGCCGGAGTCAGACGCTTAACCAACTGAGCCACCCAGGTGCCCCTCGAATGTGCTATTATTTCTACTTTAAAATTATTTCATTTCAACTACACTTTAAAAAAAGGAACTCTTGGGGCGCCTGGGTGGCTCAGTCGGTTGAGCGTCTGACTTCGGCTCAGGTCATGATCTCGCGGTCCGTGAGTTCGAGCCCCGCGTCGGGCTCTGTGCTGACAGCTCGGAGCCTGGAGCCTGCTTCGGTTTCTGTGTCTCCCTCTCTGCCCCTCCCCCACTCATGCTCTGTCTCTCTCTGTCTTAAAAATAAATAAACATTAAAAAAAATTAAAAAAACAAACAACTCTTAAACAACCACCTACTTCAATTTTGTGTATGAATTTAGAAACTAAAACCTGGGCAGCGAATTATAAGCAAGCGTGCAAAATCGTAAATAAAATCGAACCATAGCAGTGTTTTAGAAAATGAATATAGGCTATGCATTGAATGTCTCCAGTATTGATTAGTTTCTTTTGGTGGTAGAATTATAAATGATTTTTTCCCTTGTATTTATTTATTTATTTTGAGAGGCGGGGGTGCACAGAGGGGGAGAGAGTATTCTTTTTTTTTTTAATTTTTTTTTAATGTTTATTTTTGAGAGAGAGAGACACAGAACATGAGTGGGGGAGGGGCACAGAGAGGGAGACACAGAATCTGAAACAGGGTCCAGGCTCTGAGCTGTCAGCACAGAGCCCGACATGGGGCTCAAACTCAGAAACCGTGAGATCATGACCTGAGCCAAAGTCAGAGTCAGACACTTAACTGACTGAGCCACCCAGGTGCCCCAGGGAGAGAGTATTCTAAGCAGGTCCACGCTGTAGGCGGAGAGCCTGATGCAGGGCTCATTAAGACCATGACCTGCAGCCTAAATCAAGAGTCGGATGCTCAGCTGACTGAGCCATGCAGGCACCCTGATTTGTTTCCTTTTAATACTGCACCGGAATTCAGTTCTTGGTTACTATCCTTCTATGATTAACCTTGTATTTTTAGAGGACCTTAATGTAGTAGCATTGAACTTTTTGCATAAAGACATTGAAGTTAAAAAACGTTTTTTGTTTTGTGTTTTTTTTTAAAGGAAACTATTCCCAAAAGACCCTCTGAAGTCACATAAATGTAAAAGCCTTATATCACAATTGCCATTTTTAGGTGTAGCATCTTGGAAAGATACTGCTTATTTCCAAAAAATACTGAGCCTCTCTAAGTATAAAATTTCTAACTGTAATGTGCCATGTTTCTAGAAAGGTCTCCTCTATATTTCCATCCAAATCAGTTAAATTTAATTGTTTCCCAAGTTTTGTCCTTACCCTCTCTTTCCCTCAGTCTGTACATTCTTCCAAGTGATATAAAGTATCTTGTACATGCTGACAACTCTATACTCTTATCCTCAAGCCTCTCTCCTGAGCACCCCATACTGTTTGAAACCTCCTTAGGGTTGTAAGTCATGGAAACTCACTCGAGCCAGCCTACGCAGAAGATAGAAGGGCAAGGATGCTACAAGATCTCAGGAATGGGCAGGAACAGAAACTAGGACAGTGCGAGGACTTTTATTCTTTGGACTCTGTTACTTTATGGGCAGCTGCCTTATTCTTTTCTCTCCCAAGACTGATTTCTTCTCCTCCAGTCCACGTGTCAGAAAGTGTGACCTCGACTATTTCAGGATTTATAGGACTAGTCACCCCCAGGGGAGAGGGGGAGACAAGGGAAGAGCTACCAAAACTAATACAACTAAACTAAATTAAATTATGTCTTTGGACTCATTCTACAGAGAAAGAACTCTGCTTCAGTCAGGTATTATTCTGACCAGATAGGCAGGATGGTACCTTCTGGGCCAGTAATTTGCACAGAAGGAATTGCCCATGGATAGAGCAAATGGATTGAATGAATGAATGAACTGACCTAGATTAGGTGCTCATGAATTAAAACACCACAGTGAAATGTTACTGTGGTTATGATTTTTTAAATAGCCCCTTAAAAAAAAAAGAACACTAACAGTATATTGACATAAAGTCGGATTACCTCCATAATAATTCAGTGAGAGCATGGTAAGGGGGCAGTGGGTAGAGGCATATGTGAAACTGGACTACTGTGCATTGATTGTTGAAACCGGGTGATAGGTACATGAGAGTTTATAGTGCTATTCTCTTTATATTTGTGTGCATTTGAAATTTTCCATAATAAACTCCTTGAAATCACAAAAACAAAGTGTATTTAGCCTCATAGAAAATGATGAGCTTATAAGTTGAATTTTGTTCCAGTATCAGTAGTATTGCATTTGAATAATGAAGTGTTTTTTGGCTTTGCCAGCCTGTTTTTTATTTCACCTGAAGGAGAGTTTAGCAGATGCCTATTAGGAACAAGCATGCGTACCCCTTTTCTAAAATATTTGGATATGAAAACATTAGTTTTTAGCTAGGGGGTGCCTAAAAGACATCTAGGATGCCTGATGCTAGAAACATCCAGCTCTGCCTAGTACTGCCTAGCACATAGTAGCTTCTCAGGAATGTTTTCTGAAAGAGTGCCCAGGAACAGTCACAATCCAAAAGGGAGCTTTGTCTGTCGAACTCTTTTCTTGCAGTTTATTTGGTGAAGAAATCTTGGGGTTGGGGGGATTTGTTTGTTGTGGTTTTTTTCTGTAGACTTTCCCATCATTTGAAATCTGTCGATTGCATCACCATAGTGTAATTTTTTTTAATTTATAGTTGGATCTAGAGGCTTAACCAAATTCTATTTTGATTTTTTCTTAACTACTGTATAATTAGTGTTATGTTCTTCCCCCAGGAAGTGCATGGTTATCTGATTGCCTTTTTTTGAATTTAGCACCATAGATTTTTAAAGTTAGAAGTTATAGAAAAATTAGGTTTTTGATAGCGAAAACTATAGGCTTTTAAATAAATAAACTTACTTAATAATCACTGATCCAGACTAAATTTCCCAAGGTCTGTTACTGCAAACTTAAAAAAAAAAAGAAATTTTAAATTTTATTTGTATAAGACATTGTCTTCCTCCATTTAGGCTACTATAACAGAATCCCACAGACTGGTCTGTTTATAAACAACAGAAATTTGTTTCTTGCAATTGAGATGCCCAAGGTCACATCATTGGCAGATTTGGTGTCTAGTGAGGACTTAATTTCCTGCTATGTTCTCACATGGCAGAAGGGGCAAGGGCTTTCTCTGGAGTCTCCTTTATAAGGGCTTTAACCCCATTCATGACCCTCGTGACCTAAACAGTTCCCAAAGACCCTACCTCCAATACCAGCACTTTGAGAGTTCCATTTCAGCAAGAATTTGGGGAGATCCAAGCATTCAGTCTATAAAACAAATATGAGTTGTCCTCCCAGTTTTAGGCTTGTTGGAACTTGTTAAGTAAATCACTGAAAATCTTGGAGTTAATCAGTAAAATATAAAAAAGATTTTAGAATCTCATAGTTATAATTCCATAGTACAGATATGATATATATAAGAACATGGTTTTCTTTTGCTCTGTTTCTGCATTCACTAATTCTGACTTCTGCTGTAACTAGACTACTTTTAACCCCATCCAGTGATTTATTAACTTTAGATATTGTGTTCTTCAATTCCAGTTGTTCATTTAATTGCTCATCCATTATGGATACCAAATCTATGTTGAAATTCTTCATTATTTAATTCATATTGGTTATCTTTTCCTCTTTTTTCTTTAACACATTAATTCTTAGTTACTGTAAAGTTCCTGTCCACTAATTTCATTATCTTGATCATCTGGAGTTCTTCTGTTGTTTGTTTTCCCTTGGTTATTAATTACATTTTTCTTCAGATGTTTCAAATGTTACTAACTTTCTTGTATGCTAGATGTTGTGTGTGAAAGACATAGAAGCTCCCAACTGCTGTCGACCACAGAATTTCCTCTTTTTTTTTTAATTCATTTTTGAGAGACAGAGCGTGAGTGGTGGAGGGTCATAGAGAGAAGACACAGAATCTGAAGCAGACTCCAGGCTCTGAGCTTTCAGCACAGAGCCCAGTGGGGGACTCGAACTCACAAACCATGAAATCATGACCTGACCCGAAGTCGGATGCTTAACCAATTCAGCTGCCCAGGTGTCCCCCTCCTTTTTCTCTTAGGCAGAGAGGGTCAGGGGTTTATCATTTTAATCCAGTCATGATGCAGCTAGACCAGGACTGGGCTTCAGTTTTGTAAGATTTAGTGCAGCTCTGATTTGTTCCTTTTCCTTAGGCATAACCTTCAAGCCTTTTGATTAGGAACTTGGTGAGTCAGCCTCCACATCTCTGAAAATCTGCTGAAGAGTCATTTTTGCTGTACAGAAATTTTGAGTTTAGCTTGGTAGCCTCTAACCTTGCAGCAAAATCTAGCAGATGTTTTGAAAGGGAGATTGGTTGTGTGTTTAAAACAGGACTTCCTCCGTCTAGTGAGACTTTGTCTCCTGAACACTAGCAAATAAATGGTGGATTTCACACCGCTTTTTAGAAGCCTGATTCTGACTCCCCACCTGCCTTCCCATAAGTAGCCCCAGAACTAAAACCAGTCATGTTTGGGGCTCTTCAGTTCTGGTCTGTCAATGGAGCCCTGGGTAACAGCTCAAACCTCACTTGTTTCATTTCCCAACTAGAATCCTTCTGCATGAGCTAAGTGCCGGTCTTGTTCAGAATTGGAACATGCCTTCAGGAAAGAAAATGGTTGGGGATTTTCAGAAGGCTCCTTCTCATATCTTTGCATCCTGGAATTCACATTCATCTAGACATCACTGATTCTGTAACCGTCTGATATCTTTAAGATTTTGGAGGGTGGGTGGTCAGTTACAGTTGACCTTTGAATAATGCAGGGGTTAGCGTTGCCAGCCCCCGATTTGTTGAAAATCTGGGTGCATAACGTTTGACTCACCCAAAACTTAATTACTAATAGCCTACTATCGATCAGAAGTCTGACTGATAAACAGTTGATTAACATATATTTTGTATATGTATTATATACAATCAAGTAAGCTGGATAAAAGAAAATGTTAAGAAAATCATAAAGAAAAGAAAATACATTTACAGTCCTGGGCTGTATAAAGAAAAAATCTGTGGACCCACACAGTCGAAACCCATGTTGTTCAAGACAAGTACAATCATAGCTAGTTATAGCTAGACTGGAAGTATGATGTCATCTGTTACACTGTTTGAAAGTGGAAATCATAATGTAAAATTAAAAGATAATTTTAAGGATTCCCTCCCCAAGGATTTTATGTTTATGCCTTTTAGAAATGAAAAATATTCTAAAGTGATAAGCATTATGGACAGCATTGTTATTTTTATGTCATTGACAAAGATTAGAAAATGTTTTGGAATAGCTTCTTAATATATCATTTATAGACCAGCATCTCTTCCATTTAGTTCTTTTCTCTTCACCAACAAGCTCCATTTGGTTGACCTCATCTGTGAAAACTTATATATTAATGGCTAGAAAAGATTTCTTTTCTTATAAGGTAAATATATTGATAATGGTTAGCTTTTATTTTTCCTGCTTGAAAAACAGACATTCTAAAGATGTTGTAAAGATCTTTTCTTACGTTTAATATGGGACTTCAAAAAATTGGTGTCTTTTTCTTGACATGAATGCTATTTTGTGCGTATATGTATGTATATTTTCTAATATCTACATCCGATTAGACATTAAAAGCCTATACCGAAAGGAGACTGCAGGAAAAGTGGAGATAACTCAGTTTTTTTAAGAACTGGCAATAAACTGAGAAATTTAAATCTGATCAGCGATACTTCTGTCAGAAAGCCAGTAACAAGCATCATGAAAAACATTACCTTTATATCAGTGATAAGAAGTAAAGACCTCTTGTCTTTAACTGTTTTATCTAAACGTCATAAAATTCAGTGATTCTGTGAGTGGGGATAACTGCAGAACATTTGGACAATTGCATCTGTGTTTATATTTACCTTGAAAGTTTCAGTTTACTCTTTGATAGGGGTAGTGATGCCCTTGACACAGAAACATCTTTTGCAGGTAGGCTAATAAGGGTTTGAATCCCACTTTTCTCCATTCTTCTTAATAAGCTGTGTTATTAGTAGCAAGCATTTATTTAGTGTTTACTCTGAGCCAGGTGCTCTAAGTACATGGATGTTCCTTGCCTCTTTTAATCAGCAGAACGGCCCTTGGAGTCAGTTCTTACAGAAGGGCAAGCCTCTCATCATAGTGATGAAGCTGGGATTTAAACTGAGTTCGGTAAAACACCAAAGCCCATATTAAATATAGTATCAGTACCACCTCCCTGTGTGACCTTGAGCAAGTCACAGATATACATCCCCTAATTCTGAAGCCCTAAAAGCTTTGGAAATTGTTCATCTTTTTATAACTTATTCGGTGGCAAAACGAGACCTGAATGGATGAAAAGCTATTTATAGCCTTTGTTTATCCCATTTACTGTGAATATTCAAACATGTTGCTGCAAAACGGTAATGTATTTGATTCGGGGAGTGCTGCCGTAGACCTCTGAAGTGTTACAAAATATAGGGTATGTGCACTGTATTAACTTTCTAAAGTACGAACGAGTCTGAAGTCTGAAACATTTCCAAGTGGCCGTGGCCCCGTTTAACATCCATAAGTTTTAGTTTTTTTATCTGTAGAGATGTTAACACCTAACCTAGTAGGTTTTAATAAGAATTATATGAAATAATATATGTATTTAAGGTCCGTAGTATAGAATAAGTATTAAATTTATTGGTATCGTTACTGTCATCATCTTGGAATTCATATTCGCCTGTGCAGAGTTTGGATCCTGAAGTTAGAATTGTCGAGAACAGGAGCTTTCAGCTTGCAGCTGAAGCCTGACACTGTCGTGTCTGTCCTGTCGTGTACAGGATTAGTAGGAAGCCATGTCTTTTCCAGAATGCAGTTACTTTCACTTACCAGTTTAAAACGGCAGTAATTTCCTCCTGTAACTGTGCATTATCCCTTAGTGCAGGATTTCCTAACCTCGTTTATGTCATTACACACTCAGAAAATTCTTTCCTGAGATATGGAGGAGGAGGGTGGTTGGGGCTGCTCCTGCTACTCCAGGCTCACCTGGCCACCTGAGGGCTGAGGGAATCCGCGTCCCGGGACACCTGTAACACTCCTTGGCAGAGCAGTATAGAATTGTGTAGACAGATGTAAGGGGAAGAGAAATAAAATGTTGGAAATTACTAGTGGATTTGCATTGGATTCCTCTTCTGTTTAAGCATCTATTTCAGAGCAGTTAAGAAAATCCACATAAACCTAGGTGAAATTTACAATTTTTAAAATAGTTAATCTCTTAATTGCTTATCTTCTCGCAGTCAAGAATAAAGTAGATTGGGAATTTAAAAAAGGGATCACGTAGATTGACTATTTCACTTAATGCTTATATATAATGTATTTGTTGGCATCTTAAATATACATCATTTGTAAGCTAGAGTTATGAAGAAACTATAACATTGTCTTAGCATTTAAAGCACTTCCAAGAGTAGATAGGGCCAACGATACATTTAATTTGGGGCATTTGGTTTTTTTTAAGGGGCTGACATTTTTTTCCCCAAATATTACAGTAAAAATCAGGTGGGGTAGGATAATTTTGTCAATTTTCTTTTGAATGTAAAATTCACAGTTTGGCTGTGAGAAGTTACTTGCAACAGAACTGTACACACAGGCCACAAGAACTTATTTCATGTTATCCCTCCCCCTCAGCCAAGCCTCAGAAGTGTGAAGTGTTAACGTGTTAGAGTTTAGAGATTAGAAAGTTGCAAAAAAATAAGTTTTCTGTATCTTCGTGAAATTTGCAAGACAGGTAAGGTGGAAACCCTTGTGGGTAGAATTAGTGAGTGGTGGGGGGTATTCACATAACAGAGTATGCGGGCCTGAAGCTGCTGGCAGGTGGCCAGCAGTGCCGTGAGGGCGGTAAATCAGAGTTTACACACAAAACATTGACAGGGACTCTCCATATTTTGCAGATTCTCTAAGAACAAAAATAAAATTTCGTTTTTGGATAGTATTTCTCAGTTTTCAGAACTCATTTTTTCCTTTCAGAAAACAGAAGAATGGGAGAAAGAGAAGACCGAGGCAGACATGGAAGAGTATATATGGGAAAATAGCCCCTCTGAAAAAAACATCCTGGAAACCCTTCTCCAGATTAAAGCTGCTGAGAAGAATCCGGAAGTAAATAAAGAAGAGCTCCTTGGTACAAAAGAAGTTGAAGATTACAAAAAGTCTGTCGTTAGTCTTAAGAATGAGGGGGACAATGAAAATACCCTTTCTCAGTACAAAGAATCAGTGAAGAAGCTATTAAAACTGATGTGATTTGTGTAGAAAACACTGATTTGTTAATTTTATATCTGTAATCATTATCAAACTCGACATAAGTTTGAAAATGTTCAAAAGAACCATTGTTTTACATCAGATTCAAAAATATTCCATTCATACTAATGCGTAATGGCAATGATGATTCAAAAGTTTTCTTATTTGTACAGTGCGGCAGTAGAACTTATTTAAAAATCTCGGTGATTCCTTCTGGCTTCTGAAGTGTCTTTATGTTATTTCTACCATTACAACTTTAATATTCCTATATATACATGTATTGTTATTTTGTCACCTGCCGTATTTCTTTCCCTACAAATTAGCACCTATTGGGGCTTTTGAATACAGATCTTCCTCAACTTATGATGGGGTTATGTCCCGATAAATTCATTTTAAGACGAAAATATTAAAAGTTAAAAATGCATGTATTATTTTTAATTTTTAAAAAATATTTCTTTATTTTGAGAGAGAGAGAGACAGAGCACGAGCAGGGAAGGGGCAGGGAGAAGGTCTTAGGCAGGCTCCGCGTTGTCAGCCCAGAGCTGAACTCGGGGTTTCAGTCTCACAGACCACGAGATCATGACCTGAGCTGAAACCAAGAGTCGGACCCTTAACCAACCGAGCCAGTCAGGCGCCCCAGGTCAGAAACGCATTTAAATACACCCACTCTAGCAAACATCGTAGCTTAGCCTATCCTATGTTAGACATGCTCAGAACACTTAACCTCAGCCCGCAGTTGGGCAAAATCATCTAACACAAAGCCTATTTTATAATGAAATGCAGGACCGTCTCATGTAATCTGTGGAACACTACGTATTGAAAGTGAGACACAGAATAGTGCACAGGTACAGAACGGTTGTCGGTGTACCGGTTGCCTACCTGCATGATCGCGTGGCCACTGCCCCCATCACAAAAACGCATATTCAAAATTTGAAGAACGGTCTCTCCAGAATGCATTATAGCTTTCACACCATTGTAAAGTCGAAAATTCCTAAGTGGACTCGTAAGTCAGGGCCAGCTGTAATGATTCTGGTTACTTGGGAAGCTAGGCCCAGAACGCAGTTCCCTGAATATAGTGCAGTGCCTTTTTCCATAACTGCTCTCTACGCAATGCATTTTTCACCGATGCCATTTCTGATTAGAAACAGGTCCTTCGGGGGCGCCTGGGTGGCTCAGTCTGTTGAGTGTCCGACTTCGGCTCAGGTCATGATCTCACGGTCTGTGAGTTCGAGCCCCGCGTCGGGCTCTGTGCTGACAGCCTGCTTCAGATTCTGTGTCTCCCTCTCTCTCTGCCCTTCCCCCACTCGTGCTCTCTCTCTCTGTCTCAAAAATAAACATTAAAAAAAAATTAAAAAAAAGAAAAAGAAACAGGTCCTTCGAAGTATTTCCTAACCTAACAATTTTGCTCCTCTGGGCTCACTTTATGTTAATTCAACTCTGTTTAGCATCCAATTTCTATTTTCTGGGGCTCATTTCTCCAAGCCCTAGCTTGCAGAAAAGTAGAAATGGAAATTAACTGGTATTCATCTCTCTATAGATTCTCCAATTAGAGCTTCTACAGCTCCAAAAAGAGATGAGGTGTAAGGACCCTGAAATTAATTAGAGTAAATGACAAAATATGAACTGCTCTAAGAAACACTGCATTCAATTTAGCGGTCAAGTCAGTATTTTTAAGTATATCTGTTATTTGTTACCACTTCCAAAGTTGTCAGTAAGTGATTGAGTTAAAGTAATTACTGAGTTTGGTATTTGTCTAAGACTTATTTTGCCTAAGAACTAGAGAACATAAAGCCAAAAAGAACTTCAAAACAATTACCCAAAACATTTCTATGAGACGAAGGTATGATTTTATCAGCAAAGCCAAGAATCTGTAGGTTATTAAGGACAACAATGTGACCTTCAGTGCAAAAAGGAGACAGATGTTCTAATCCACTGTATGGAAATAGTAAATGAAAAGCAAGGTGGATAACACAACTTTTAGATCCGGTTTAAAGCATACTTTAAACGTACCAAAATGCTATATTTCTTAGAGATTCATAGAGTTTAGGAAAATTCAGATGCAGAAGCAGGATTGAAGAAGGAAACATTTCGAAAACAGGTTGAGGAGAAGTGATCATTTGGGAACGTGTGACAGGGTGGTAGGTGAGGGTCTCCTGTCCTTTAGTGATAACGATACGGTGCAGCTGAAAGGAGAGAAAGTCATGCTGTGTAATAAAGAATTTGACCCTAAGAGGTCTGGCCTTTGCCTACAGCTTCTGGAAGGTAATCTAGACCATACCTCATAGGAGTATCTCTGTTTAGGGTGAGAGCTGGTCACAATGGATCCTAGGGTGGGGCTGACCACACCTGATAGTCTTAGCCATGCCAGAGAAACCACATGATTTAGAGCGAGGGGCATTGAGTCACCTGGGATCAGGCCACCTGGCAGCCGAGATCAACCACCCAGGTAATCAGTCATGCCCACGTAATAGAGCCTCTATAAAATCTTTGAACACCCAAGCTTTTGCAGGTTTCCCTGGCTGGCAGTACTTTAGGCACAGTGTCACACTCACACGATGATACAGGGAAAATAATGCATCTTGCTTCTAGGGGGAGAGGACACGGAGAAGCTGTGACTTTGGTACCCTCCAGGACTTCATCCTATGTGCTGCTTCCCTTGGCTGATTTTAATCCGTATCTTTTCCCTGTAACATACCAGAACCGTGAGTATGACAGTTCTCCTTGAGTTCTGTGAATTGTTCTGTTGAATTATCAAACCTGAGGGTGGTTTTAAGACAGACCTCCCGCTTCCAAACTTATCTGGTAGGTAAGTTGGTATCTTGTAGAGCACTGTACCTTCTAAGCCTTTGCAGCTTGGCTCTCTGAAGGCAACTGACCAGAACACAGGCTGCAGCCTTGACGCCTAATGGCGAAATCTTAGAGGTTTAAGATTAATAGAAAACTGCCTCAAAAGGTAAGTAGATGCTGTCATTGTCATTTGAGCAATAATTAAACAGCTGTTTGTCGTTAATCAGATCCTTGTTCCTTTAATTGATCCAATATATACCATGAACATGAACGTATTTATCCTTATAATGAAGACTCTAGGGGATATTTGCTACATTGATAGTCACTGCTGACTTCAAACTCTTCAAACTCTTAAACTCATGACTCAGAAGTTGCTTAAACACAGGCAACTAATAAATCGGACAAATCTGTTTTCTTAATGGTAGCATGCATTAGTTCTTTCTTTGCATATATTCTTCCTAACACTGGTAAGCATTTCATAATCCTGGACAATTGCAGACTTTTTTAAAGAGGTCTGGCTCGTTACAATGTTGGAAAGATTTCAGTATCATGGTTACTTTGCAATTGAGTGTAACAGTCTTGGCCTTGGTGGTTAACTGGACCTTGAGAATCTTTGTTTCCTAAGAAATTCTATTCACATGTTCTTTTTGGTCCTTTTGGCTTCCAGGAAGGACATGGTTTCTAGGCCTGGCAGTTTTTGCTTCCTGGCTGACTCTGGTCTGGTTACATCTGTGGTCTAAATGTACTCCGTTTATCTCATGGTCAAAGGTAGTGACTGAAGAAGAAAGGGAGTGTGAGTTTGTTTTCTTACAAAGGTAAACATGCTTTCTCAAACAATGGTCATTTCTATAAAACTATCAATTTTAGGGAATGAGCAAATTCTGAGAAACCTCTAGAAAGAAAAAACTTTTTCTAGCAGCCCTCGTTTTTCGGGAAACCTTTAAACAACTTGTATGTATTTTTTTAAAAAGTAAATAACCTTTTACAAGATTGTATATACAAATAATATTTAAAGACTGCTTCTTGAATTATTTAAATATAATTGAAGGATAATTTAAATCTAAATAGTATGGGACTTTTTCCTAATGAATTAGGAATGAAATTGATAAAAATTATGATATTTAATATGATAAACAAGAATAAATTGATGAATTTTTCAGACTTTCTTCAGAGTTTAATTTGTGGCTAATATTCCACTGGTAGAAATTTTGAATATTTTTTTTTGCATTAAAAAAAGAAATAGACATTTTTCCCCCACACAGTATCAACAACTAGGAAAAGAAACAGAACCACATTTTAAGCCAGTGAACAATTTGTTTTAACATAAGAAAGTACTACTATTTTATTAATCCTAAAATAGGATTTCCTCTTATCTATTCTTTATGCTTATTGGCTGTCTTTTAATATTTGTCCTCACATTTAAAAAGAGTTTCAAGGATGAAATTAAGGACCTAAAGTTTAAAATCAGTGGAGACTTGAATTAAAGGTATCTGCACTTAGGAGTCTGAATGTAAGATTTAGGGAGGTAGATCTGGTGTAAGATTTGGACAGAGCTTGAATATCTACAGCTAATATTTGCACCTGGGAAAACAATGTATAAAAAACAAGTGAGGGATGTAAACTAAAACTCCCACGCTTTATTCAACAGAGATCAACACAAAACTCAAAGATTCCAGTACCAAGGTTATTTAAAGGCATGTCAGCTTCAGAAAATGAAGATGGATTAGGATTAAAAAGAATTAATCAATTGAACATGAAAACTATATAAAATTGGAAGCATTTGCACATGGGTTAGTAACTAATAATAATGTTCTGTTCAAACCACTACAAGATTTTATTAACACACATGACAATAATTTGACCTTGACAGTAGACAGTATGGTATTTTCCTCTCTGTATCTCTTTTTCCATGTCCTTTGGGCAAATGGAGGCTTTTAGTCTGAGAGTGATTTCAAGCATGAACTTTTGAACCAGATTGCCTTTTAAGTCCTGGCTGCACTACTTAATAGGCGCGTGACTTTAGGCAAGCCTCTCCTCTCGTTTTCCTCATCTGTAAAATGTGACAATATTACCATAATGGTTAATAAAAGCATACCTAACTCATAATAAAGTCGTAAGAAATCAAGGCGTGAATACATGCATAGCACTTAGAACCATCTCTCTCACACAGTGCTGAATAACTGCAGGGGTCACAATTTTGGAACTTTGGCAAAGAGTACACTTCAGAAAATGGAAATAATTTAAAAAGTTCAGTTTATTAAGCACTGGTTTTTTTTTTTTTTTTTAGAGATTGGTAGGAATGGGCATCCTGTGCAATTATTTTTTTTTTAACCATTTTCTGCCCTTGCCTTACAGAAAATAAAAATGACACTCTTGAAAGCTTATAATTTCCCTGTAACTTTTACTATTAAGAGTTCTCCTTCAGAGTGTTAAATTTTGTAATTTGCCTGGACCTTGACTTTCTCTGTCCTGGTTTATACTGGCTCTGCTTTCTACAGCATCCGGACGCCAGGATGATTATACAACAGCAAAGAAAGATGACAGAGATACAGAGGGCCACCGGAGCCAGCCACATATTTGGAATCACAGGTGCCCCATCAGGTGTCATGTCTTCATTCTCAGATGTGCGATTTCTGCTGTCATACCCCTTGGTTTTGTTCAGTAATTGTTTGCTACTGTTGAGTCGGGATGGAATAGGCCTATGAAAATGTTTTGTGTCTACCGGCATAAAGAAAGGAGAAACAGTCTTGTTGTCTGGATTGTTGATGAAATCAGTACTGCGTGACACCATATTTACCTCTGTGGTCATGGAGTCCTTCAGGGAAATGAAACTTGCCCAAGAATCTGTGGTTAATTCCTTGGAAGACCTGGTCTTGTTTGTATTTACAACCAAATCTTGATGTGTGCTTGATGATGGTGACTCTTCTGATGGTAGCATTGGGTTTATCATGGTGCTTTGTTGTTTATCTAAATTCGCAGCTTTTAGAATCCTTAGTCTGTCCCCTGTGTTAGATGAAGAACGGGTGTTTAGGTATGTGGGAGGTGATTGTTCAAAGACCAGCAAATCTGGATCTATACCTGAAATATAAACAAGAAGTTTTATTATAAGTAAGAAGACTTAGAGAAGTCTTGGATTTGCCACTGAATTAGCGCACTGAGCTTAAGTTCAAGTTCTACTATTGTGTACTTCTGAAAGCTTTAGAAACACACTGGCCACATCTGAATTTATCTTAACTTTCTAGGACACTTTCTCTCATAAACAAGTTTGACTAGTTCATGGAGGATTCTTTGCGTCTGCCTGGGCATTTGGGTAACAATAGACTGTTGGTACAAGAACTGCAAAAAACAGCAGCCATTTGAGATGTATGGCATTTTAAAAATAAAGTTTTAAGGGGTGCTTGGGTGGCTCAGTCTGTTAAGCTTCTGACTTCGGCTCAGTGCTCGTGAGTTCGAGCCTCACTCCGGCTCTGTGCTGACAGCTTGGAGCCTGGAGCCTGCTTCAGATTCTGTCTCCGTCTCTCCGTCCCTCCCCTTCTCTCTGTCTCCCTCTCCCTCTCTCTTTCTCTCTCAAATATAAAATAAAACATACAAAAAAAAATAAAGTTTTAAAAAATAGGGCCTGAGAAGTATAACTATTAGAAATCTTGAGCAAAGCCCTAACTCTCATCCCTTCTCCTGACTTTTGTCTGACTTTGTATTTTTTCTTCTTGTAAAGGAACTCCTTTCTCGCTGACTTCAAATATGCACAAACATTGCTCTGTCTGTAAAGGGGAAGGAAAAAACTCTCAACAGCTTTTCAGTTGTCCCTGCTACCAATCAGTTTCTGTCTCTCTCCCTCTAGACATACTAACATCCATTTCCTTTCTTCTGTTGTTGCCTTCTGTCATCTTGTTCCATCCTCACTATTCTGTCGGAATTATGCTTCTGAGGTAATCAGTCCTTTCCGTATTTCCTGATCAGTCTCATTGCTTTGGCAGGCTCTTGTCCTCGATACTGCTGGCCATCGTTCCTTAAAATTCTCCTCCCGTGACTCCCTGGGGCACAGACTCTCTTGGCACTTTACCCCAGACCGCCTGCCTCTCATTTTTCCTTTCTTTTGCTGGTTCTCTTCTTGGTCCTAACTGGTTGTGAACTTTCCACCATCTTTATTCCTCTGTCTTCTGCTGAATTTTCTCTTCGTCTCACCACACACACACACACATACACACACACACACACGAGATTATCTACATCAGCTGTCACCACTCCATCGGTGGCACTAAAATCCATATCACCAGCTATTTCCTCTTTCTTGGTCTCTGGCCTCATTTGCCCTGTGCTCTTCTAAAGGTCTCCACCTAGACATCTCGTGTCCTCACTGAACATTCCCAGACCCGAAGTCATGTCTGGCTCTCTGTCTCATCAGTAGCATCACCAGTCTCCATCACCCATGCTGGAATCTGTATGTACCGCAGAGCGATTTTCGATTCCTCTCATCTTTTCCTTCATCCAAAAAGTAACTACATCCTATCCAGTTCCCTCCCACTGTTCCGGTAATCATCCCTCCTCTTTGTTGCAGTTATGATCGCCTTCTCCAGATCTCGTGCCTCCCAGACTGATTTTCTTTTTCTTTTTTTTTTTTATAATTTTTTTTTTTAATGTTTATTTACTTTTGACAGAGAGACAGAATGCAAGCAGGGGAGGGGACAGAGAGAGAGGGAGACACAGAATCTGAAGCAGGCTCCAAGCCCTGAGCTGTCAGCACAGAGCCCGACGTGGGGCTTGAACTCACAAACCATGAGAACATGACCTGAGCCCAAGTCAGTGCTTAACTGACTGAGCCACCCAGGCGCCCCCCACTGACTGATTTTCTAACCTGCATCCCACATATAATTTTCCTAGACGGAAGACAACCAGACTTGTCACTTTCATGAGGGCACTTTCTCACTAAATACCCACCTTTGCTGGTTCACTACTGCTGTCAAAGTCAACCCAAAACTCTGTCCAAAGCCCTTTTTTGTGACCTGGCCAACCCTATCTTACCCATAATTTCATTGCAACCCCAAATGTGCCCCTTTTGTAGCTAGACCTGTTTTCTCCATGGTGAGATACTGAACTCCGTATCTTGTCTCTGCCTGGCCTCTTCCATGAAGCTGCTTCTGAATTTAGCTTTCTTTAGTCTCCTCTTCTTTTGGGTGCTGTACTTGGGGAAGTATCACACATTTTTATGTTCAATTACATTTTCTACACTAATAGTGAGACGTGTCACATCAGCTAGATTGTAAGGCACTCGAGGGCAGAGACATGGCTGCAGTCTTCTGCAACGTTGCACGCAGCCTGAAGCTTTAGGTTTCCACTAAGCACAAATTGATGACAAAATTGATCTTTGTATTTTGATGGCAAAAATCTATTCTTTTATCTTTACCAGTTTGCATTCTGAGATTACATGAGCAAGGGACACTTAAACGGGTGTTTTTCTAAAATAAAATAACACTGTTTATCTTGGGACCACTGGTATGTCAACACATGTTAGTAAGTGCACTTGCCTGCCCTTGACATCCGTTTCTGTAGAATCCTTGTATGCGGGGTCAGTGGACCTCAAAACTGCTACTAAGCAATTTTCTCTATTTCCTACTAGCACCCTTAGCCACTGCGGTTGAAATGCCTATTTTGGCCCCTGCTAGGGGCCCCTGGAATAAATGTAATGCTTAAGTTCTTCCTCAATCATGTATGATTTGTGATCGTCTGGAATGAGCTCATCATTGCTGAACATGCCAAACTAATGGGAATATCCTTCTACTTTTCTTCTCTGTATGCCCAAAACTTTTTCAGATAGAGATCAATAGAAAATAACGATTCGGGGATTCTCACATTGTTATTGATAGCTAGCTTTTAGGTTGGTTATATGTCTCTACTCAAATTACCAACATTCTTCAAAATACAAAAAAAGAAAACAAATACATAAATGATTACCTTCTGTTATGTTGTATAAAATGGCACTGGTTCCGGGCTCTAAGACACAGCTCTCCAGTGTTGGGCAGTGAATATGCAGGCAGTTGACATTGTCGTGAATAGGATCATGGTAGAAGACAGCCACGTTACAGGAAACTGGAAGGAAAACGGGCAAAGTGCATCTGCAGACGGCCTTGGTTTCTACCAGCTTGATGAGCTCTGAGTCACGTACATTTCTTTCAAGAACACTGGATTAACGGCAAGCAGTACACTGCAAGGCGATGTTCAGACATTTTATAGAACACTGTGCACTACAGTAACTTTGTATGACTATGGAAAATGCCTTTTTTTAAAATTTTTTTTTAATGTTTATTATTTTTGAGACAGAGAGAGACAGAGCATGAGTGGGGGAGGGGCAGAGAGAGAGGGAGACACAGAAACCGAAGCAGGCTCCAG
Source organism: Paguma larvata (assembly GCA_030068075.1). Lineage (NCBI taxonomy): Eukaryota > Metazoa > Chordata > Mammalia > Carnivora > Viverridae > Paguma > Paguma larvata. The sequence continues at coordinate 78,754,432 of CM057828.1, read as the reverse complement.
GCTCTGAGCTGTCAGCACAGAGCCCGACGCGGGGCTCGAACTCACGGACTGTGAGATCATGACCTGAGCCGAAGTTGGACGCTCAACCAACTGAGCCACCCAGGCGCCCTGGAAAATGCCTTTTTAAAACAAACTATCCACTGATTTCCTCTAATCTTTCACACATTCCCTTCCACACAGGGTTACCTGGAATCATTTCCCAGTCCCAGTATTTTATGTTCATGAAAAGTTCAGTTGGCTACAGAAACCTCTGGGGATTTATACATATCAGATTTCTAGGTGCGATGCCGTCTCAGAATGCTAAGGTACTGGAGATCACCAGAGAAAGAAATAAGAAAATAAAGTGTTGAAACAAAAGAGGGGGTAGTGGGAAGGCCAAAACGGCATTACCAGGAGAGGCCCTGATGGTGGAAGGGCAGCAGGTCAGGTGAACACGACCTGACTTGATTGAAGAGGAGCACTAGCCCCATGTTGCAAACCACATCCAATGAAAAGCCTATTCGGTGTCATTTAAGGAGGAAGAGAGTCGACTGTCAAGGATGTTAGGCTTGGAATTCTATTGAATAGGGGTACATCACTTCCTCATGCTGTCTCCCCTTTACTAAGTAAGTTTGCTCCTTACGATGTATCACATTATTTCTGGAAAACCGTAAGTCGAATTTGTGGAGTGCCAGTCTTCAGTCTGTCCTCCTTAAAGGGCAACACAGATTTCCCTCCTGCTGCAGGGAGTAGGACCCATGTGCTGGGAAACATCCAATGGCCAACGGTATCAACTTCTTTAATAAACCAAGAGTACAGAGGGGTAGCATGCAATTACCAGGCCTCAGACTATGCCTGAGGCTGTCGTGGAATTGCTGCCAGCAAAACCTGTGCTGCTTCTGTGTCAGGTTAACTGTGGGCAGGTGCATCTCCCCCGCTGCTTCCGGGACAGCCCACATTTCTGCCTTCTTTCATTTTTCAGTAGGAAAAAGAATAGGACAGAATTCAATTAATAATACATTGCTAATCCATTACGGATTACAAATACATTTTCCGAAGACTGCGCTGTCAAGTTCAAGGGAAAGGACTTAAAGACATTCAAATTTAGACATCTAAATTTCTGATAAGCAAGTAGTTGATGCTATAGAGAACAGTTTTAAAAGGTTTTTTCTATTCCTCTTTGTGTACACCTCAGACTTCCAGCTCCGAGCAGGTTAGCTATTGCCCGGCTGTGGCTTTTTAAAGTTCTGGCTCCCAGCTAAAAACAGAGACGTGTGTTCGTGCCCTTTCTTCTGGAGGAAGAAAACCACAACTTGGAAGCTGCAGAGGCTCTAAAATCATGGAATTCTACTGGATGCTTTTAGTATCCCTGGAAGTCCAGAGGACAAAGTTTCCCTGCGGTGGACAGTCAGGTAAACTGATGCCATGGGAAAATGCTGAAACCTCTCCCCCCCCCCCACCCCCCCAGCCTACCTTCCCTCAAGGCTTATGGGAATCAGAAGCTTCTCTAAGGTGAAAATCTGAATCAGCAACCTTCTCAGAAAGATCTCCCTTTAATAAATTAATTGCTCTCTTCTGTGCCTGATTATCTTTTGAGGGCTTAGCCTGGGACAGCTTCTCACACTGCGGTTGGTTTACACCCTTCTAGTAGATTCCATCTGCATCCCAGAAATCTTACATGCAGGCTTGGATAGGAAGCATTGGCAATTAATAAGTTGGTATCAAACCATGGAAAGAAAGTGTGGAACAACCAAGAGAATTATTTTCAAGTGTTGTGTTGCTTTTGCTGTTTCTTTCCAACTAGCTTTAAAATCTTGGAAAAATGAAAAACAAATGGAAGAAGACTTTAGACAATTACAACTTGAAATTCTGCAGTAATGAAATGTTTTCCTAATTGTAAACCTTGATCGTATTACATGGATGATGTTTAACACTGATTCTGGATTTCAGACAAAAAAAATTAGAGTATTTTGAAAATACGTTTTTCTTTCTTTTTGCTATTTGACATATATCTGCCTATGTCTTTCAAAACATCAATCACAATCTAAATTCCTATTTCATGCAGCCCACATTTGGTCAACACAAGCGAGCACATTTCAAAAACTTGAAATACCAATATCATCAAAAGAACTTTGAAAGGGAAATTATAAATATTTTTGAAATCAAATATGCCATATTTGGGGCTAAGAAATATTGTTAGTTAACCCTCAAGGAAATATTTTCATTTAGCCCTTTAGTGAGGAAAAGAAGATTCTCTGTTACCTGTAGTTTCCATGGCATTCCGGGTCATTACCAGATTTGTAAACTGAGCCAGCACTGACCCAGACCACAAAGGCAGTCCGAAACTCTCCTGCTCTCTTCCATCCCCATGTCTCCCCCTCACCTCCCCTAGTCCTGTTCATCTTTTCTCTGGAACCTCTACCTAGGGCTCCTTACTTAGTCTTCATTTTAGAAGTTTCTCCTGACTTTTGCACGGGCGTATCATTAACACTTACCATCCTTCCTAAGGCAGCAGCTCCTGCTGCATTTCTGGCCAGTGCTTTCAGAATAATACTTCAGGAACTGAGCTCCCAGCTTCTGAGACTCCTCCAGGTCAATCAGAAGACCCGGGAAGCGACGGATCCAGCAGTCTCTGTAAAAAATGGTGGGTGAGCAGAGAGAGTGTGAGGCCCACACCATGCTTAGGAGCAGTATTGCTCCAGTCACCACCACGGCCGCGTGCATTTCCCTGGTATGAAGACTGGGCAGGAAGCCTGAGTCCCAAACAGCCGCTGAAGCTGACCATCGGGCTTCTGGACAGTTTCTGGAACTTCGGAGCTGATGCTGAGGGACTCTCTTGGAGGGTTACCTTCTAGAAAAACGAAGTCATTCTTTGACTGCATATTGATTTTTCTTTTGTTTCTTCCCAGCTGAGCCCTAGGTGAACATTTGACTTTCTGACGCTCATTTTGAACATTTTCCAGGCCATTTCGATACTCTGTCCTTTAGCCCCTTGAAGACGTGGATTCTCTCCTCTGCTTTTCTTCTTTTTCTGAAAGTGAATAGTCACAGACACCTCTCACTAAGTAAACATAAAGACGAATGGAAATCCTAGCCAAGAGTCTTTCAGAGGAAAACAATAATTTAGTCACTTGACGTCAGATAAAGAAGGATCCATTTCACCAGAAACAAGACATGCTTTTGTAAGGGCACTTCTGTATAGCTTTAAAGGAACCTGTGACTGCAGATTTTTGGTTTCAATCATTTTTTTTCCCTTTCAACTTACATTTTAGTGTTCAGGTTCACTAGAAACCCAGTTTGTACACTGCTTTACATTTTTTTGTTTTCATTAAAAAACAAAACAAAACTTGAAAGTAAATGAAAATTGCAAGAGAAAAAAATATTAATTTTGCAGTGATTTTGAAAACATTGAATGTGGATTCTGGTCACTTCTTGGAGCTAGGCTTCCTCCCGGCCCTCCGCCCCCGCCAAAAAAGTTCAGCCACAAGCTCTCTTTAAAAAAAGCATAAGTGAAAAGCATTATTATAGTGGAAATTGTGAAGAAGTTCAAAATGGGGACTGTTTATTCTGTTTTCTGATATTCGTGTTTGTGTGTTAGAAAGGAGACTTCTTTGTGAAACATGAAGGCATAGTATCTCTGAAGCAGAAGCAGTTGCCAAGAAATGTGTATTTGGGAAATGATGAAAGGGTTTTAAATTTCTTTCTTTCTTTTCTTTAATGCTTATTTATTTTTGAGATAGAGACAGAGCATGAGCAGGGGAGGGCTAGTAGAGACAGAGGGAGGCACAGAATCTGAAGCAGGCTCCAGGCTCTGAGCTGTCAGCACAGAGCCTGACACAGGTCTAAATATTAATAAAATTACTTCAAGACCAAAACATTTGAAAAGATACTAAAAGCAGCAAAAATGGCCTTACTTTTGCAAAGATTGTGGGTTCCAGACCCTGTGATGCTGTCCAAGATGACAAATTAGTTCAAAGCATAAAACTCTTGCTTTTGTGTATCCATTTTTATACAAAGCAGAAGTGAAAATCAGCCTTTGGCACAATGTACTGTCCTGTGCTTTTCAAAAGAAGAAAAGATGAAGCTTTTTCTATCCCATGATCCAGGTTTCTTGCATACCTTTTCCACAACGACTCATTCATTTACTTGACAGAAAAATGTTAATATTCTTTGACTTTTCATCTCTCCATCTCTCCACCTGTTTCATAATAATAGCTGATCACATATCCTTTGATTTTTAGAAACATACAATTTAATAATTAATAATAAGATAAAAATATTCATAAGACAATAACTTTAAAAACAAAACGTTTCACTTTCTCCCAAGGAAAAATATATCATGGATTAACTCCTAATCTTGCATAAACCACATAAACTACACTAAATATGATAAATATTCTATTGAACGTCTCATAGAAAGCAAGTTTCAGTTGCTTACCTGCAAATAATCAGACTGTTCTGTCTGTTCCGAGGGGAGAGGGAAGAGAGATTATTTTAATGGCAAAGCAAAGGGCAGGTGAGGAGCAAAAGTTCACTCCCTATTTCTCCACTAGACTCCATAGCTGTTACAATTAGTTCATGCCCTGGGGACATAAACCAGAAAGTCTGCTTTCTAACCTTCTAACCTCTGTGTCTTTCAGTCACATTAAATGCAGTTTCTTTCATGTGACATATAATTCCTTAAAGTTCTCATGTATCCTGCAGGGATAATGGAACAATCCACAATTGTTTAATCCTTTTGCTGTCCAATGATGTTCAAGTGAAGATCAAAGTTGCATTTGAAAGAATCTATATAAGTTCCAATATAAAAGCATGCTTTCAAATTTTTAAAAAAAATTTTTTGGTGGTTGCATAAACCTTCAGTCTGGAAACCCGGAACTTCTTGGAGCCAGGTATTTTGAAACGGAGAGATAGAAACTGGACTGCAGGGTAGAGGGAGGAATCCATAATGGGTTGAGATACGTGCTCCAGAAACATCTAGACTCAAAACTTGTCCATGTGAGAGGAAACTGCAGGAACCAGAAAGCAACTGCAAGTCTGAATAAAAAATTGCTATATAGCCTCTGTACAAATTTTATCAAATACTCTGAGCCATTACACTATCACAGTGCAGTGATATGCTGTACCTATTTCCAACTGGATGCTCTTGAGAGGGGTTCAAATATTGGATTCTTACATAAAAAACTCATCTCTTTCAAGAGCCTGATTCAGTTGCTCTAGAACCAGAAGTCTCATATGTGTCCCAGGTGATTTCCTAAGATGTCTGGAGAACACTTGATACAAAATGGAAGTTTTGCCTACATGAAGATGCTCAATCTGAATTAAATAGAGACATTTTTGAAGACCTGTGCTATTTTAAATTCATTTACATTGTCCCATTTGCTTTAATGAAAGGAAAATATTTTAGTTTTGTTTGTTAAAAAAAGACAATTTTTCTTAAAATATTTTGCTTTTCATTAAATTGATACACATTTCACTTTAAAAATCCAAACCATACATAAAAGTACAAAAAGAAATAAATACTATTTAAGATCTTACAATCTGAACGTTTTGGTTAACATCCTTCTAGACACATCTATGAAAAATAGATACATGGATACCATTTTACAGAAATGGATTCATACTGTTCCAGAAACTGTTTCTTAAAAATCCAGTGTAGGGGCGCCTGGGTGTCTCAGTCAGTTAAGTGTCTGACTCTTGATTTCAGCTCAGGTCATGTTCTCACAATTGTGAGATTGAGCCCTGTGTTGGGCTCTGAGCTGGGTGTGAAGCCTGCTTGGGATTCTCTCTCTCTCTCTGCCCTTTCCCCCCTCAAAAAAAAAAAAAAATCCAGTGTAAAATTATGTATTTCAGGGTTTCTAAAGAAAAATCTACATGTATATCCAAAGTTGTAATGGCTCTATGGTATTTCATTCCACCTATGTGCTGAAATTTACTCTACACTTCAGCTTTCTCAGCTGTATAACAGAATAAAACATAGTATCGTAATCCGTGAAAAGTACTGACAACAGTGTGTCATATAATAAGCATTCAATAAATGTTAGCTACTATTACTATTACTATGTTTTCCAATTTTTAATTATTAAAAGCAACACTGTGATAAACATCTTGTACTTAGATCTTTTTTTCATTCTAGATCCTAAGGTATATTTTCCATAAGTTCTTAAAGGAACAGCTGTGTTTGACCATTCCTGTAGTCTTTTGCAAAACAGATCATGCTATAGTGTTCGAAGTGAGTCATGGAACACAAAGGCCAGTCTTCACTATTCATTGATCAGTCAATAACAGATCTATAAAATTACACCACCAGTTATATACAAGCAATATTTCCACGAGGCTTAGAAATAATATTTTAGATCTTTTGTGAAGGAGTTTACATGGCTTTGACTTGGTATTTCTAGCTGAACAGAAAGCTTACCTTGTGAGTTATAAAAATGATTTGATCTTTTAAGATACTTCCAGTCCTAAACCATGTTATCATATCGGGGCCAAAAAGCTTACAGGTCCAGTGCCCACTATTGTCAGACTCACACCCCAGATTCCCCGTCCAAGCTGATCTCACTCTGATACTATTACTGTGCGTGAATTGCCTTTCTAATGCGCATCATTCTTTGATAGTGATTTTTTTGGGGGTCTGTTTTTAAAAGGCAAGAAAATACCAGTTGGAGGCGTATCTATGACGTTTGGAAACAAAAGCATCATTGGTGAAAGATTCTAAAGGGACAGAGAAGAGACTAAGAGCCTGTTCTTGGCGGCTGACCCACTGATTCTGGCATTGTCACGGATGGACGCAAAAATCCCAAATCGAAGCCTCTTTGATACAGGGTGTGCCTCCCAGCAAAATTCCCCAGCTTAAGACCTAACACTAGAGTTGGCACTTAACGTTTCCAAAGGGGTTGCTGAATTCAGGGTCTCTCATCCACTATGAGCCTTAGAATGTCCTGACTGCACCCTCATTGAAAACAGAAGTGTGAGAAATTGGTTGAGAATGAAGTTTTATCAGTAATGATTTAAAGGCCAGGTGAAACAAGGTGAAAAGCTAGAGGTTTTCCCAGCTTAAAAAAAAAAAAAGATGAATGAGGCAAGTCATAGAGCCATCTTTGTCTCCTTCACTTTCCCCAGGGAAGCCAAAATCTACTAGAACTTTTTTCTATGTCTTTAAAATTTTAGTTCCTTATTGCTGGAGTATTATAAAGAAAATAATGGAGGACAACACCTCACTACGAGCAGCTAAGTTACATAGTAAGAAGTACAAATGTAACCAAAACGGTGTCAAAAGGATTTCATGCTTTACTAATATGATTTTCTTCTCTGGTTTCTAACCCTTCCCCCTTCTTAATACACAATATTTATCAGCGGTGTAGGAGGTATCTTATGTTTCTCAAAGCAGAAATGTTCTTATGAAGGTGTTATTTAACAACGTGTCATTCATGAAGACAGATGGAGCTTGCAATAATAAAAACAAAGCCCAAACACATCTTCCCAAGTTGAGGGCTATTGTAGTAGAATCTTGGTCTGGGAAAATTTTTCAAAAAGGGTTTTTGTAGGATTACAGTGACTACACGCTCTGCTGCCTCCCAATCCTTATCCCTCCATCTACCCAAAGCTAACCTAACAGTATCCGGCTCACCTCCTTCTAAGATTAATTCATATCTCATGAGCAACTCGAGGCCCTTATTATTTGGGGTGAGCTTTCTATGCCTTTCTTTGCAATGTTATGTGAAGGAAGACGGGGAGGAAGTGGTCTTTCCTTAAGTGGTCCTCAGACACTGAGGAGCATGGGTACGGGGACCGTAGGAGGGTGGCAAGAAAAGCCACCTCTGTGGGCCACTACCACCGAAAGCGGCCAGACCTTCTGCCCAAAGGATCACATTCTGTCATGGCCAGCCCAACCAAACTGAAATAGGAAAAGCAATGTTGGTTAGAAAATATTTTAAAATTAGTCACGCGTTCTACCTTTAACTGAATTGCGTTCCCGTCTTTCTTTTAATAGCATAAAGAGGATTGACGGTCCCCAGCAGCAAATACAAGTTCCCCTGCTTGCCAACCCTTTCCATCAGCTGCACCGTGCACCCCAGTGAGCCCTGCCGAACCTGCTGCCATCTGCCTGGACTTTCTTTCTGCAAGATGGCTCCTACACGGTGACCGTGCCGAAGAATCACCTCTAGGTGCCACGTACGTGTTCAGGGACGGCCTATGGGCCTAAGCCCCCTGGGACGCAATGCTGGATTGGGCTAGACGGGCGACCCCAGATGTGATGTCATCTTGACTCCCGGGACCCCAGACTCCTTTCATCCCGTTCCTCCCACGCCTGTTTCTCCTCCTCGTCTCCGTCTTCCCGCTCGCAAAGCAGCGCGGAAGAGAGAGCAGCCTGGCTTCACGTCGCGTCGGGGCCGAGCCTCGCTCGCACCGCGCCGCCCGGCGTGCGGGGGAGGCTGCGCGGGCGCGGACGCGGACGCGGCCGCAGCCCGGGCGCCCAGGCCCGCAGCCCTCCGGCCCTCCGCGAAAGCCGGATCCACCCGCAGGTCGGGCGGGCGGCAGGGGTCCTGCGGGGCGGAAGTGAGAAGCGAGGCGTGGGAGGAGGCTGCAGGCTGGGGGCTGGGATCCCCTCGGCGGCGGACGCGGGCCGCAGCACCCGTGCGAAGACTGCGGCCGCCTCCCGACGCCGGGCGCGCGTCAGCCGGGCCTTTTTTGGCGCTGAGGGAGAGCAGACGGGCAGGGCCGCCGCATCAGGGGAGCGAGGCTGAGCCGCCGCCCCCGGGACCGGGAGGAGGGGCTGCCTCGGGGGCGCCGCCGCGACCCAGATAGGCCGGGCGAGCGCGGGAGCGGGCGGCGGCGCGTCGCCTCCTTCCTCCTCCGCGGCGCCATCCCTCGGCGCGCCCAACCCGGAACCCGGAGAGCGCGTGGGGGCGGGGAGGCGAGCGCGCAGAGCTGGCGGGCAGCCCCGCGGCCCCCGGCCCCCCAGCCATGTCGGCCGAGGAGATGGTGCAGATCCGCCTGGAGGACCGCTGCTACCCGGTGAGCAAGAGGAAGCTCATCGAGCAGAGCGACTACTTCCGCGCCCTCTACCGCTCCGGCATGCGCGAGGCCCTGAGCCAGGAGGCCGGCGGCCCCGAGGTGCAGCAGCTGCGCGGCCTCAGCGCCCCGGGCCTGCGCCTGGTGCTGGACTTCATCAACGCCGGCGGGGCCCGCGAAGGCTGGCTCCTGGGCCCGCGGACCGAGAAGGGCGGTGGGGTGGAGGAGGAAGAGGAGATGGACGAGGCGAGCCTGCTGGCGGAGCTGGTGGAAGCGGCCTCCTTCCTTCAGGTCACGTCTCTGCTGCAGCTGCTGCTGTCCCAGGTGCGGCTCACCAACTGCCTGGAGCTGTACCGCCTGGCGCAGGTGTACGGGCTGCCCGACCTGCAGGAGGCCTGCCTGCGCTTCATGGTCGTCCACTTCCACGAGGTCCTGTGCAAACCCCAGTTCCACCTCCTGGGGGCTCCCCCTCAAGCCCCCGGGGATGTCAGCCTGAAGCAGAGGCTGAGAGAGGCCCGGATGACCGGGACTCCGGTCCTCGTGGCCCTGGGGGACTTCCTGGGGGGACCCCTGGCTCCTCACCCCTACCAAGGGGAGCCCCCGTCCATGCTGAGGTATGAGGAGATGACTGAACGTTGGTTCCCGCTGGCCAACAACCTTCCTCCCGACCTGGTGAATGTCAGGGGTTACGGGTCAGCCATCCTGGACAACTACCTCTTCATAGTGGGCGGGTACAGGATCACCAGCCAGGAGATCTCAGGCCGCGCACTCCTACAACCCCAGCACCAACGAGTGGCTCCAGGTGGCCTCCATGAACCAGAAGAGGTAAGCACCCGGCAGTGCTGCTTCTTTCCCATTCATTCACTTGCTCAGGAGCTCCTTCCCCTGATGTTTACTGGGCGGTCACAGGAGGTTGCGACGAGGTGGCAACGACATCTTCGGGAGTGTTGCTGGCCTTGACGCTGGCAAAGCTCCCGATGAACTGAGGACTTGCAAGGAAGAAGTGCCCCCCCCTCCCCAGGTCAACTGTCTTGCAGGTATTGCGCTTTTAGGCAAACTGCCTTTTTTTTTTTTTTTTTTGCCTCTTTCTTAGTGGAAAAGAAGTCTGTGGTTTCCTAGAAGGATACTTTAAAAGAAAACTTTCTTCAATTTGCTTTCATTTTTACTTCTTTAAATTAAAGAAAATTAAAAAAAAATTTTTAGGCTCTAATCCTGATTACAGTGACACACTGGGCAGTAACCTGTAACGCTGACTTTGCAAGAGTTTGTTGTTGTCACTGACTGTCTACTTTGGGGCACCAATATGTGATCAGAAGATAAACATTAGAATGGTACATGTGATTTCTTATTTTTTTTAACTGCCTTTCTTAGTTTTTAAACCTCTCTGTTGCATCTCCTTCTTTCCCAGACAGCTTCATCACCGACCCAAAACTTGAGCCTGGCAATGGTCACCTACAGAATTAGAACATTTCAGTCCACCGGGCCTTCTCCCTTCCCATCCTGCAAATCCCTCCCAACATGCACTTGGGTGACTTGGAGACAGGAAAAGGAGGAAGGGAGAGGAGCGAGAGGAGGGAATGGAGCTGGGAAAGGAACAGGAAAAGAAAAGATCAGGGCAGACGGAGGAGAGGTGGTAGGACCTAAGACGACCCAGAGCCTTTCACAAGTTGAGAGAAGGATCAGTGTGACCCACGAAAGGACCCTCTCCTCTGGTCCACTTGTACCCATCTCAACCCCTACATGGGCCTTACCCTAACGTGTGGAGCAAGGAATTGGAAGACTCACCGCCTGGCAAAGAAAGTTGTAACTATCACACATACTTATGTAACGGTACGCCAGGCCAGGGGGGAACAGTGGCTTTATTTCTACTATAACATAAAATTCATCTTTGAAGATGTTCTTTTCTTTCCTGATGATAAAAATAATACACAGTTATTCTAGAAAAGTGGAAAAATGGAAAAGAAGAAACAGAAAGACTGTCACTCCTATTCCCTCCTTCACAGAAGCAATAACCATTTACAGGTTGGCATGCTTCTTCCAACCCCTTTTTAGTGCATTGTTTATACCATTGAGATGACACCTTATTTAAAATATGATGTCAGAAGTGTTATTTTAAAGCAAATTATAATTAAAGCAGTAAAGAAACAGTGTTATGGATGGTGCTCAGATTAGGGGCGGAAGGCCCAGCGGATTGGCCATCACCGCTGCACACTTGTCCAGTTGTATCAACTGGCACTGTGTCCTCACTGCCCCCGCCGGCTCCAGCTGTAATTGTAACACATCATCTTACAGAATTCTTTTCTTTCTGTACAAATCCTTGGTAGAGAATATCCTTTCTGTCCTTTTGACAGGGGGCTGGGAGGTATTCAAGTAATGCATGAATAGTGCTTAGAAAATTTACAAATGACATGAAAAAACCAGAGTAAAAAATGGTATGTATTGACATACATTTCTATATTATACATTTGTAAATATATTTGTGTTACAAATGTATATGTAAACATTAACAATGTTGATAATTGTCAACAGGGAAAAATGTTTATGCATATGTAGTACCTGTAGGGGAGTGTGTGCATCTTATATATATTGTTACTCTAAAGTTGATAAGGCTGTGCTGATTATTGCGGCCACTAATATTTCCACTTTGAGAGTTTTTTATATCAACAAATGTAGAGCCGTCTCATTCTTGATGATGGCTGTATAGTATTCCAGCCATAGATGTGCCAGTATGTAATCAGCCCTTCCCTTATTCCATGAGCATTTAAGCTGCTTCTTCTTTTAAAAAATTTTATTTATTTATTTAAAGTGAGCTGCCTGCCCAACTTATGGCTTGAACTCACGACCCTGAGATTAAGAGTCCACGTGTTCTACCAACTGAGCCAGCCAGGTGCCCGGTTGAAGTTGCTTCTATTTGCCATCATAAACAATGCTATATTGAACATCTTGGCATATGTGTGCCTGTGTTAGCTGGCATATATCAGTTAGTCCTGTATGGCAAATTCCTGAAATTCCTGGATAGGTGGGCCAAAGTGTATGTATATTTTCAATTTTGGTAGCTCCTGCCAAAGTGCCCATCAGAAAATTGTTCATATTTCCTCTCCTTGGGACAGTGTTTGAGCTTTCCAGTTCCTATACTCTTGCCAAGACAAGATATTATCATCATTTTTTGTTCCAATCCAATGGGCAAAACCACTGGTGTGAATGTTTCTGCTTGGAAGAGAGATTTTTTTCCTTTCATATACGTATTGGCCTTTTGTATATGTTTTGTAAATGGTCTTTGTCAATTAAAAAGAAAATTGGTTTATCTTTTTCATACTCATTTCAGAAGTTCTATTTATGTATGTAGAATTAATCTCTTGTCTCCCAGGTAATGTTGCGCATGTTTTCCCTTGCCTTTAATTTATTGTAAGGCCTCAAAACTGAAATCCTCCAAGTGACCAGGCAGGTGAAATCAGTGACGAGAGGGGTGGGCTGGAGTTACTAGGGACCAGAGAGTTACCACGCCACCACAAGAGGACTCTGCCTCTCAGCCACAGCTTGTTGCTGCCACCTGGAAGTGAGGAAGGGTATTACCAGGCAGGCAGAAACCCTGGTTTTCAAACGTTGGCAACTTTGAAAAAACAAACATCAATAATAACAAAAGCCTTGCAGACCAGACAAACTGCAGGCCAACGCTGGCCTTGTGAGCCTCTAGGTTTGGACTTCAGGTATATTATATATATATGTTTTTAAGTTTAAGAGAGAGAGAATGGGGGAGGGACAGAGAGAGAGGGAGAGAGGAAGAATCCCAAGCAGGCTCTGCACTGTCAGCACAGAGCTTGATGCAGGGCTTGAACCCATGAACCATGAGATCATGACCTGAGCCGGAATCCAGAGTTGGGCGCTTAAAGGGCTGAGCCACCCAGGTGCCCCCATACCGTATTCTTATGTGAAGATATTTTAATTTTTGTGTCAAGTGTATCCTATTGGCTTTTAGTCTTGCATAGGAAAGACTTCTACAAGCTAAAAATATGCAAATACTCATTATCTAGTAACATATCTTCTATAGCTTTGTCTTTTTACATTATATATGAATATGTTTGGGACTTATTTTCATACAATAAGGTATAATGTAAGGTTATAACATGTTTTATAAATGTCCCAGTGCCCTCAGTGCTCACTGTGATTTGCATAGCCAGTTATTAGATGCTGTCCTGTTTCCCTATTGACTGATTAACCATTCCCTTTTCAATAACACATATTTATTTATTTATTATTTTTATTTTTAGAGAGAGAGTATGTGTGCAAGCAAGAGAGAGGGGCAGAGAAAGAAAGAGAAAGGAAGAATGAGAATATCCTAAGCAGGCTCTACACTCAGTGCAGAGCCCAACCCAGGGTCAATCCCACACCCCTGGATCGTGACCTGAGCTGAAATCAAGAGTCTGACCCTCAACTGATTGAGCCACCCAGGTGCCCCAATAACACAGTTTTTTATTTTTAATGTTTATTTATTTTTGAGAGAGAGAGAGAGAGGCAGAATGTGAGGGGGGGATGGTTAGAGGGAGAGGGAGACACAGAATCCGAAACAGGCTTCAGGCTCTCAGCTGCCAGCACAGAGGCTGACTTTGGGCTTGAACTTATGGACTGTGAGCTCATGACCTGAGTGGAAGTCAGACGCTTAACCGACTGAGCCACCCAGGTGCCCATCGCACTTTTGAATAATTGTAGCTTGGTAAACTCTCTGATTGTCTCATGGAACTGAGTTCCATTTGTTCTGTTTTATTTTAATTCTCTTAGCTTTTCTTTGTACATTTTCTCCTTCAGATAAACTTTAGTTTTTTTAAAAACATTTTATTTTATTTTTCGAGAGACAGAGAGACAGTGTCAGCAGGGGAGGGGCAGAGAGAGAGGGAGACACAGAATCTAAAGCAGGCTCCAGGCTCTCAGCTGCCAGCATAGAGCGTGATGTGGGGTTCGAAACCATGATTGTGAGTTCGTGACCTGAGCTGAAGTAGACGCTCAACAGACTGAGCCACCCAGGCACCCTTCCTTCGGATAAGCTATAGAATCAGTTAGAATTTTGATTGGGATTGCCTTGTGTTTATCAAGTTGGAGGAGGATTCATAGTTTCATAATACTTCGCAGCTAGAAAAATGGTTCGTTTTCCATGCATTTATATAAGTCTTTTGGTCCTTCCGGAAAGGTTTCTTTTATTAGCTTGTATAGTCCAGATATTTTTTTTTATTACAGTTATTCTCAGATATTTTCTAGTTACTGGTTTTTTTCTACACAGATATTTTTTACCATCCAATGTGAATGCCATATTGGAATTTGTAACCTTCTTTATCTCTCTCATACTCTGATTCAGACCTGACATAAACTGAACCAGGAGACCCTTCCTGAACTCTCAGTTGGTCTAAATACTCAAACTCTGTGCTCCTCTAGCATACTCTCCACCTCAAATTGAAATATTTTTGGTTATTTTCTGGCTTGTTTCTCTCCCTTCCAATCAGGGCCAGTTCAATGTTTATGTATATTCCTACTGCTAACATGATGTCCAATAAATAATAGATGCTTAAAATGCATAGTTGTTTTGAATTGTGGAATATATTATATTATTATAATTAAGAGTGAATGTACGATGTAATTTTTTAAATATAACATTATAGTATTTTTATTTTGTAAGGCATTATAATTATTTAGGTTTGCTGAAAAATAGTAAGTAACATTTAATTGAACATTTACTCTGTATTAGGTAATGTTCTTACTGCTTTGCATATATTATCTCACTTATTTTTCACAAAGACTATATTAGGCAGGTTTCCATTTTACAGAGGTAGAAACCGAGGCATAGAAAGTTAAGTAAATTGCTAAGGTGCGTAATAAGCAGAGTAACCAAAATGTAAATATCCATTTAGAGTATCTACAGTTTGGCTCATAGACTGGCAGTGACCATCTTAATGCAGATTTAAAAATTTTCTTTTTAAAATCTTCTTTCAAAAAAATTTTTTTCCAGGAAGTGGAGCACAGATACTTTGTGGTACTGTGCTGGTTCTCAAAAGTTCATTAGCTTTACATCCTTATTTTTCTAGTCACTGTTGTATGAACAACAAAATGACATGACTCCTGTCCTCAAGGAGTTTCTAATTGAGTTTTAGATGATGAAACAAGTAAAAATGAAACCTGGAATGTAATTGTTGCTGTGTAATGTGTCTAACACAGTTTCTGGAAACTCTGGAAGAAACCTAGAACCTTGAGTAAAAGCAGATTTTGGCCTGTGTCGCGCAGCATTTCACATCTGCCTTGATTCACTGCCTTTGTGATGTATCTGTACTGTTTTACTTCGACAACGGGGTCAAATGCCGAGCAGTCCACTTTTCCCAGGGACTAAACAGTATGGTAGTCTCAGAATCTTAAATGGTAAAGGACGGGCAGGAACCGTGGCATTGAGAGGTTCTGTGAAGCCCTTTGCACTCTGGAGAAAATGGTGCTCTATGACCAGTAGTGGACCACCTCCCCACCCAACTCCCACCAAAAAAGGAAGGGAGGAAGGGAGGAAGAGATGGAAGGAAGGAGGGGACGAAGGAAGGAAGGGAGGGAGGGAGGAAGAGAGAGATGGAAGGGAGAGACGTTAATGTCGTGTCCACATACTTGAAAATGTGAGTACATAGCAGTCTTTGAGAGGATGCTCTAAAGTCCAGACACACAACACTGCCCGGTGAATTAGATCTCAGGAGTTGTGAGGACATAACTCTTCACATGTAAAAGCTTGTGTGCCCCCAAAATTGCTCACCTTCCCTCCTCACGTTAATTGGTGATAACTTGCAGGAACTGGCCACTGCTGCACCCATCGGTTCATTAATTTCTCTGTTTCTAACGTTGTCTCTCGTCTCTTCGAGCTCTGAAATTGGAGTTCTGCATGGGAGTACAGCAAGGCTGGGAGAGAGTGAAGTCTCCTGGCAGAGGTGGAATTCCAGTCGTCAGTCTTGGCTGTCCCCTTTTTCTCTGGGCCAAAGTTTAGTATTTTGGGAGCATTTCTAGACTCCTGGAACCCTCGAGAGATTTTGTCCTCTATGTTAACATTGCGGTGGAGCCCAAGAATAGTGTGAAGGAAAGAAAACGCTGTGTCTATTCATCCCCTCCCACCCCCACCTCTCTGTGATTTTGGCCAATAGTTTAAGTTGCTTTGTGTGCTGGAGCTTCTCAGGGTGGTAGGTAGCACCCAGACCACTTCCTGTGTTCCTAGCCTTTCCTCTCTGCCCTTCCTGGTCTCCAGGGGAGGTTAATCTGTAGGGAAGCAGCAGAAGGGGAAAGAAGGCACACAAGGACCCACGTGCTCCACAGACTGCACAGTCCTCTTCTGAGTGGTTGAGAAAAGTTCTTGCCATTGTACTCTAATGTGTACTCTAATGGTAACAAACTTTTCCATGTAGTAAGCCATGACAGTGGTTTACATTTCTTGAGCTCTTACTCTTGAGTGACATTTTAGATGTCACTTCCTGTTTCATCCTCACAGCATGTCTCATTGGCTCCATCTCCCCAAAGGGGAAACGGAGGCTCAGTGAGTTTAATTAGCTTGCCGGCGCTCTAAGCCACCCAGACGTCTGTGTCACCTGCCTCCCTACAGTTGTACGTAGCTACTGTTAATCTGTGCACCCGTGTTCAGCGTGTTTCATGTCACTTCGTTTTTAAGGATTTAATGAGCTCTTTATTTCCTCGAAGTCAAGTAGAAATTAAGTTTTTTCACTTTTATTTCTATTCACTGTAAGTCAGTCAAGTATATAGCTATAACACTTCATTATTTGGCTTAAAAATTCTTTTTACCCCCTGTATGTAGTATGTCAGGGATCAGTATGAAGAAACTACTGTTGAGATAATATATATATTTTTTAAATTGATAGCTTGGATTCATACTTTTACCATTCAGGAGGTGAAGAGTGGAAGTTATTTTCAAAAGGTGGCAAATGAAGTGCTACTTAGTGAGAATTTATGTATGAAAAAGCACTTTGTACATAATTCTAGAGTACATTATGGCGAGTGACCGGTGCAGTTCACAAATGGGAAGCAGACCACCTTGGAGTTAAGAAACTTAGGCTTGTGACACGCAGAAAAGCATTTCTTCTGACCTCTTTCTGCAAGTGTTCCCCTTTCCAACTCTTACTGTGATATTGTGCGTTTCCCCACTTAACAGATGGGGAAACTGAGGCTCAGATGACCTGAGATTCAGTGACTTGTCCGGGTCACGTAGCTGTTGAGTAGTGGAGCTGAGATTTCCCCGTATAAGCCTGGGCTCATAGTCCTCGGCAGCGTCTCTTCATTAAGCGGTCTGTTTTGGGGTGGCCATTTCATCTTAAATTCAGTCTTGAGAAGTTTCTTCTCTTCAAGGGTATTTGAGCATGCCGGGGTCTGGAGAGATGGAACTGTTTACTTTTAACTGCCTATTCGTTCAGCCCTTACATGTTTGCTTAGGACAAATGATTATGCTGGATGAATATTAAAAACTGTTTTGATCTTACAAAATTTACTATCTGTGTACCTTTGGGGAGCAAAAACAAATTGTGGGCTGGTAAAATTTAGTGCTTATTTACAAGCTTTATTTCCTTTGGTTCCCCAAATTTGCACACACAGAGAGGGCATCATGGTCAGATTTTAAGGACCATTGGCAGCAGGAAAAGTAAGCAACATGAACCAGAGACCCCCCAGTAACTGCCACCCCAGCGAAGGCTGTTGGCATGAAATCCTGAATGGCTGGCTGGGTTTAATGGACAATATGAGGTTCTTGTTGAAGGGTCCTCTGTTCACTCTCTGATTTGAAAAACAAAACAAAACCAAAACTCATTTACATGTACACATTATAGGCACCTCTGAAAACACCGTACTGTAGGTGGCCAGTTCTAGCATGTTCTCTGTCATAGTACATCCGTGTTTATTAAACACCTGTTTGGGGATCGGGCACGGACTTCTTGTTCAGTGTTTCTTTTTCATCTACCCTCTCACATACATTTTTCATTATTTGTGGCCTCTACCCTGGTTCTCTCTTAGGATATGTTACTTTTGAAGATATTGTTGTGTTGGCAGTAGATGTGGCCTCTAAATTTACCTGGTCTACTTTCTTTATTTCAGACACTAGAAAACTGAGAAATGTAATGATAGTATCTTATCTCTGTGTAGTACTTGCTGATAAACTGTTTGCTGTAACTGTCTTGGTCCTCCCGTGATGGGTTTATCCCCATACTGGAGATGAGGAGGTGGGGTGTTTGGCCCAGGGTCTCCGGATTTGTGCTTTAGGTCTTTTGGTTTCCTCGTGGTCTGCTAACACCAGAGTAAACTTGAGACTGGTGCATATATCACATAGACTGACCCAAATGTTTATCCTGTCTGGCCTTCAAGAAGTCCATCAATCTCTGCATGCTATGTTGAAACAAATTAATTTTTTCTTTTCAATGCAAAAGACGCGAGACTTTTATCTAGCATCTGAAACTGATGAGCGATGCTTAATTGTATTACTGATAATGTAGCTTAACACTAGTGTTTTCTCTTTCTAAACTTTTTTTCTATTACGATAGGTGAGCATTTGGTGATTTAAGTATTTGTTGAATTAACATGTGTAAATCCCAAGAGTGCTGGTTCAAAATATGTTTAATTAGTTCAGTGCTTATGTATCCCTACATTATTTGTTGTGAAGCAATATACAGGGTGCCCTCATGTGGAGGGGGAGGCAAGTGATTGGTGTGGGTACACTTGTGGTAGAGGGGTCTCTGAACCACCCGTTAGTGACCACCCTTAGCATATGCCTGGCTGTGCGGAAGGGGCTAGTGTATACCTAAGATAGATCCTACCCAGTAGGTAGGAAGAATGGGAAACATTCTGAATAGAGAGACAAGGGAGTTAGGTGGTTATGCATCTCTCCATTAGCACTTGCTCTCCCTGCTAAAAGAGGTATTAAGTTTACTATATACAGAGTATCTTTGGTTTTGGCATAAGGCTAAGCACAGCCAAGCAAGACTACTCTCTGTTATGTTGAATTGCTTATCTCCAATCGCAAAAGTTTGGAAGATGCGTCATTCTTTGCCGGAGTCGGTCCTCGTCCCGGCGAATCTAGGGGTCCACGAAGGACGAACGGTTAGGCGAAATGAGGTGAGAGAGCCACGAGTGAGATGGAATCTGATGACCAAGCAGGCAGCCCTGGAAATTCTGGCGTCTCTGCCCTGCCGGCCTCAGTGTCTTTATTTAAAGGTAGTGAGTTACATTACAGCAATGAGTGACAGCCCATCAGTAAGCATAGTTTGAACAATAATGTGTTATATCGGTAAAGTGGCGAGTCTTGCAAGTTGTTTTCAAGTTAGTTAGCATATAAATCTAAGGCTGGGGGAGAGGACAGGAAGTTACCTGGGCCTGACTATGTTAATTATCTATAAACAGGCCAGGAGTCATTGCCTATTCTTCCAATTACAATGGGGGAGGTCCAACCCGTCTGGCAAGGACAGAATCCCCAATGCTTGTCCTTTGCCCGTGAATTTACATAATAGGAGCCTAACATTTACACAAATCACACCAATATTCAGCCAGCTCATAACTGGCTATCAATCTATGCAACCCATCCCCAAGATGCAACTTTAAGGTGGTCAGGCTACTCTCATTCAGATGCAATCCATCAAAGCATCCTGCTCCAGGTCCTTCCTTTTAAATGCGGTAAAACAAAAGAGCATTACATTCCTTAGGCCAAAGAGAGTAGTTGTAAGACTAGGTGCCAGTTTGGCTGGAGAGCTTTTGCTTCAACCTTTTCCACACAGGGAGGGGTCTCAACCTGTGAGCCCAAACGGCTCCCAACAATTCTTGTAAATTCTGGGGGTGGGAGTGAAATTTGAGATGTTATTCTGTCATTCCCCTCTCCCCAGGCAGAATGGCACCCAATCGAAGAGCTAATTTTCGTCAGCATCCAGCATATTCCACACTCTGCTTTAGCAGTTCATGCCGGTGTCTTACTTCTTAATGATCAAAAAGAGCTGACTCTCTGGACCTTTGTATCTCTCTTTCAGGTCTAACTTCAAGCTTGTGGCCGTCAATTCAAAACTCTATGCCATTGGTGGGCAGGCCGTTTCTAACGTTGAGTGTTACAATCCTGAGCAGGATGCGTGGAATTTTGTGGCACCCCTACCAAATCCTCTGGCTGAGTTCTCTGCATGTGAGTGTAAGGGAAAAATTTATGTCATTGGAGGATATACCACCAGAGGTAAGTGAAGGGGCTAATAAGTAAGTGGTCTTTTTCTGCGTGAGCTTCCCCGGCCTGGGGAAGGGCAGGAGGGTGCCAGAGGAACCACTCCGGCATCCACGTTGTGATTTTATACGTTAAATACTGTATATTTACATATATGGGAGGAAGAGAGCTGTGTGTTACAGGGGTGGTTTGGACAGGAGGGACCTTCGATGCCTTTGGGTGAGCATGAGAATTGAATGGGGTTGAGGGAGCTATGAAGAGAATATGTATTTTCTTTCTGCTCTGAAAACCCAGCCTGTGGTCAATCGTCCTGTGACTTGACTGGGTGACTCCGTCCTTCTTCCCAAACACATCTAACACGGATCTTACGACCAAATATCCTTGCGGATCTTTGTTTCCACTTTCTCCCTTTTTGAGCACAAATATATCAGACAGTTTCCAGAAACTCAGCTCTAGGCTGCTGTTCACATTTCATAAGAAGGTTTTAAGAGACACAAATATAAGAGAATTCTTTTGTGATCCAGATGTAAGAGGTGATTGTGCTCTTTATTAAACTGTACATATGTATTTTTCACTGTTTGGGTGGGTATTTGATAGTTAATAATTTGGAAATAAGTTTCTCCAGTAGGTTTTATACTACTGTTCTTGGTAGGAAGCTTCTCACATGATTGTGATAGGATAGAGCATGGTGGCAGTAAGCAAGGCAGTGGTGGGACAGCAGGAAAAGCTGTGTCTTTTCCTTTTATCCCTCTCTCCCACTTGCGTCCACATTACCTCTTGGCCAAAGAAATCTATTTCTTCATTTGATCTGCCTGTAACACCTAGAACTTATAGAGAAGGTATAACCGGACACTTAGGACTTCTAGCCATGTTGAAGTAGTAGAGTTACCATTTTCTCTGACATAGTGAAATAACCTGTCTCTCCTTTACGGTACAATATGGGAGGACAGAGCTCTCCAGCCCCGGCTGACGGTACACGTGGAGAAATGATGCTGATGTGTAACTTTGTAAAGGACAGAAATCCACGTGCTGATGTAGTGTAGGTGCCAAAACTTATTTTGACCATAGCCAAACGTGTCTTGTTTTGGGGATTTATGTTAGGGGAAGAAGTTAAATGCAAAGCATCTTGTTTAGAGCACATGCACGCGTGCACAAAAGATTCTGAGTAACGACGCATCTCAGAGTGTCTCTAAACAGTTGCTTTGGTGGGGACAATGGCGAGCGGTGTTTTAGTCTCTTGTGGCCGACTTAACAAACAACCACAGCTTGGTGGCCAACACCAATAGAAATGTATTCTCTCACATTTCTAGAAGCCAGAAGGCTGAAATCAAGGTGTGGGTGGTCTGTCCCTTCTGAAGGCGCTAGGGGAGGACCCTTCCTTGCCTCTTCTAGGTTTGGTGGCCCCATGTGTTCCTTCGCCGGTGACTGCGTCATTCCATCTTCACGTACCTTCTTTTCTGAGTGTACCCATGTCTTTTCTATCTCTTGTAAAGAAAGACACACTCCTCACTGGATTTTAGGGCCCACCTCAAGAATCCAGGATGATCTCATCTTGAGATCCTTAATGACATCTGCAAAGCTGCTTTTCCCAAGTAAAGTTACATTCAGAGGTTCTGAGGGTTAGGAGGTGGACATATCTTTTTGGGAGTCACTGTTGAACTCACTTCAGATGCTATGTTTATGCATCTAAGAGGCAGTGACCACGAGGAGTGCATGGGAAGCAGTGAGTTGTGTTTTTCTTTTAAACAAGTTTTCATCATTGTGGAGCTATTCCCAATGTCCCACTCTAGTGACTCTCCACTGAAGATAGATAATTGCCAGCTTTTTGTTATAAATAATTGAGAAAAAAAAAAGAGAGATCTGGCAGTCACTTCTTTTACCTTCACATTGGTATTCAGGTTACGGTGGTCAACTTTATATGCTTAACTAAACCATAACCCCCAGATAATTCCTGTGTGTGCGTGTATCCCTCTGTGTGTGTCTGTGTGCCTTTTCTTCTGGGAAAGTAAATACAGTTACTGACATAGGAACATTTCTAAGAATTCTGATTCTCCCTACATTTTGTGACACAGAATGCACCCCGTGGGCTGATATAATGCACACATATCCCTTGGCTTCTCTCTGACCAGGAGTCGGGATGCATTGACGGGCAGCCCTGTAATCCAAAGAGTACTCTGCTGGTAGATTTCCTAGTTTTTTCTTGACCCTGGCTGAGCAAATGTTCTTTAGATTTGACCTGGAAAATCCTTGCTTGTGTGTTTTCTAGTTTTTCAAGCCACTACTAATGTACCTTCTTCACTTGGGCCACCCACGGTGGTTCCTGTCC
Source organism: Paguma larvata (assembly GCA_030068075.1). Classification (NCBI taxonomy): domain Eukaryota; kingdom Metazoa; phylum Chordata; class Mammalia; order Carnivora; family Viverridae; genus Paguma; species Paguma larvata. The sequence goes on along the minus strand of CM057828.1, from coordinate 78,731,915 downwards.
TGGGTTCCCCAAGCCAAATACCTGTGATGGGATGGTTGGGTGATGCGGATGGATGGATGTTTGTGTAAGGGTTGAAAATGGGTTTTCTGAGATGAGAGGGCAGGACAGCTCTTTGGACTCTGAAACACCCCTCCTCTTCTGCTTGGGATCTTCCCAATCCTTCCGAATGGTTTGCCTGTATTTAAAATAAGAAAACATTATTGTCATAAAACAAAACGCAGGACTCAAAGTTGCATTCTTAGTCTGCCGATGTAAGTTAGGTAGACTTTTAAAATTTAGTAAGTAATAGTTCATGATTTTTATGATAACTATTTGATTAGATTAATTCTATGTCAGGCACTGAGGAGATGAAAAGAAATTCAGTAGAGAGCAATAGTAACCACTCAAGGGAAGAAGGGTGGTTTGTTAAAGTTCAGAATCCCTTCTAAATGTAAAAGCGAAAAGATTATTCCACCAACTCAAACCACCTCATCATGGTCTGAGCTCTTGTTGGGTGAGGAGAGAAAACATTTACAGAAGACCTGGGAAGACCTTCAGACCTGGGACTGAGAAATGCACAGAAGCCTCCCTAGAATGAGTCCTTTGTTCATGTGGTGGGAAGCCAGGTTACTAAGGAGCACTTTTTGATAGACTGGTAACCAGACTCCTTTGGACTGTCTCCTAGAATGAGTTTTATCACCATAGCTATAACAAAAAGAAATATAGGGAGTTGTTAGTGTGGGCGGAAAACGGAAGGGCAGTTCCCTAAAGCTGTAACAATTCTGAAAGTTCTGCAGGTGTGGGGACATGTGCCCACACAGGATTTGGTCTCCTTTTAGTTCTTTCCGTGCCCTCTTACGAGGCACTCAATTTGGCACAAGAGGCCGTGGTGGAGCTCTCTCATCACTGCCGACTGTGGGCGGGTCCTTCCGTCTCAGGAGGAAGCGTCCTACCCTGTAGTTACACGTCCGTTCCCAAGTGGAGTTGTCTCTCCATGGATGGATTTTGTTAAACAACAACAACCAACAGAAAGTTCATTCTTTCTCATAACTCGGAGCATTTTTTTCTGCTGAGGCTAAAATATTCCATTTATTCATTCCTAGAGGAGAAGAGGATAAAAAAGAACAATTAAAAAAAGAAAAAAATTGGTATTTTAAATTTCACAAGCATTTTTCAAAAAGAGAGTAGGCAATATTTTTCCTTAAAGCAGCTATTCAAGATAATGTTAGAGCAGTCTTTCATCTATTTTCTGATTTTATCCACATAACAGCTAACCGTCTTTTGTGAAGCGGGCACAGGGAGAGGGAAGGGCCTTTGTTAGTATGTCTCTGTTGTTGCAGTCGGGAAATAGAATTTCCAAGTGATTCCACAACTGACAGCCACAGGTGAGGCTTCCTCGGGTTTCTCTTAAGACTTGGCAATTATGTGTTATTTCATCTAGACCGCCCTTGATGATCTTGCTTGGCTCACTTGTCTTTTGTGGTAGAGTCGGTTGTCAAGAGTAGTTCCTTGGGGCTCAGCCTGTCATCTGGATTAAGAAGTCAGTAATTCTGCAGGTATTGAGGAGAGTTCCAAGGCCCTGATTCTGTTTACATTGGATCAGTGGTTCTGAAATGTGTAGGGGTGCCAGGGAGGAGGAGACGTTCTAGTGAGAGCCAGTTGTGTCCTGGCCCTGTCGCTTCAGAGAGCCTCCCAGGGAGGGGACATAGCCGATGAGAGGTGAGGGAGATGATTCTAAACAGAATGGCTGCCAGCCGCTTCAAAAACCATTGTCCAACCTCTGCTTCTCTGAAATAGTTTTGCCTCTGTGCTACCGCATTATTCCGGTGGGGGTAGGTGTTTATTACTGCCGAGGCAGGCAGCGGTGTTGCCGTGGCTGCGTCATCCTGAGGCTTCTTTCTCTGTTTCAGACCGCAATATGAACATTCTGCAGTACTGCCCCTCTGCCGACATCTGGACACTCTTCGAAACATGTGACGTCCACATTCGCAAGCAGCAGATGGTATCTGTCGAAGAGACCATCTATATCGTGGGGGGCTGTCTGCACGAACTGGGGCCCAACCGGAGGAGCAGCCAGAGCGAGGACATGCTCACCGTGCAGTCCTACAACACTGTCACGCGGCAGTGGCTCTACCTCAAGGAGAACACGTCCAAATCGGGTCTTAACTTGACTTGCGCCCTTCACAACGATGGCATCTACATCATGAGCAGAGACGTTACCCTGTCAACCAGCCTGGAGCATCGAGTTTTCCTCAAGTACAACATCTTTTCGGATAGTTGGGAAGCATTCCGGCGTTTTCCAGCCTTTGGACATAATTTGCTGGTTTCCTCTCTTTATCTGCCCAATAAAACAGAAACATGACTGAACTGACCTAGAGTTTAAAAGAAACCTGGTTCAAGACAAAAAAAAAGAAAAAGAAAGAAAAGAAAAGACCCATAGTGTCCTGTTTCAAGGGAGACCAATTTCTAAAGGGAAAACATGGGTTAAACTAGGTCACATGTACAATAGGCTGTAAATAAGCTTACTTAAACTAATTACTTGAAAACTTGTGGAGAAAAGAGACCAACTTTATTATTTTTTTAATTATTGATTTTTAAATGATGGGAGCAAATCCATGATAATATTTTCATCCAAATACGATACCCTTGGGCCAGTGACTGAAACTGATCATCAAAAAGAAGATTCATTGTGTCTGCTTTAGAAAGGGCCAAAGTCAGTAATTGACATTGAATGGTAAAGATCATTTTAAAATCTGTGTTATTTAGGTCACTCGAAATACCATTAATACCTTAAGTGAGTTTTTTTTTTGTTTTGTTATTCATTTACTTGACAAACATTTATATTAACACTATCATTCACACGTTTTCTTCCCCATTCATACTCATGTATACTTCCAGTGGCTTAAAATATGGTTCTAGGTTTAGATATTTTATTTGCACACTACTTTCCAGGACACTTACAATGATGGAGGCCTACAAGTGAGTGCTTGCAAGCATCCATTCTTCCCAAAAACTTGCATAAAAACACTCTCAGCTATTTTTCCAAACTTTTTGCAATTCTGTGTACTGAATAGATAGGCAGACATAACCTCTTATTTCATGTATGTGGCAGATTGGAAATTTGTGTGGTCAGATAAGTTGCAGTGCTAGGCATTCTGCGTTGTTTAGAAAAGAAGATATATTGTTTAAAAGGTTGGAGATAAATATATATATTTTTGAAATCAAGTCTTAAATGAGAAGAGAAGGGAACACCAAATAAAAAAAAATTGCCTTTAAGAGTTGCTTTTAATGAATGTATTGGACTTAGTTCTTTTTTTAAGATGAAACAGATGCCTTTATCATATTTAGATGCGGCATCTTTCTCATTTAATCTTAGCCTTTAAATTCATGCTTTGCTCTTGCAAGGTAAGGTGAGGATAGCTGTGAAACCTTTGTGCTGGAGAGGAGGAAACGGTTTTGTAGAAGTGGAGTGGCCTCTGGCGAGATTTCTGAAATTAGGTAAGGTGCTCTACTTGCATAGGTTGTTAAATCAGATGGAACTAAGCTCAAGCAATCGTGTTCAGTAAGTCAGCTGACATGAATGAAAGCTTCTGCCACTCACAGGTCAGCATCCCTTTCAAACCTTACACTTACAGAAATTTTAGTTTGATTGAAAAATCCTTTCTGAATTTCTCTGATCTTTTGTAATGGAATCAGTGAAACTGTGAGCTAGATTCTGTCTTTCTGTCCTAACATTCCAGTAGAGTGTGCCTCACTTTGAAGAAAGTCCCACAGAAAAACAGAAGCGATAATGGTAAATTCTTGCATTTACCAGACACCCAGCACCTCTGGTATGCATTCACTGTGTGGATGTGGTGCAGGGGAGTCGGTGTCTTCAGCAGAGTTCTCAGCATATCGAGAGTCACTACAGGGTTCCTTCACAACCATGGCCTGCTGGTATAGTTTAAATAAGGGTCTGGTTGTAAAAATTTTATTTGCACAACTTTTCAGGAATACTTCTATTAAGTAAAATGAAGGCAAGCCTTTATTGTGGACATGGAGACAGATCTTTGATCTTGTCACCAAATAATCATATCAGTACTCTACTTAACACTATTTAAGGGTTTCTAAGCCATATCCATTTATTTGCGAATATTTAGCCTTTTTTTTAAAAAAAACAACAACAACAACTCTGAACTGAAATCTTCTTGGGGATGATACTTTAATAATAGATTTTTATTAATTTATATTCATTATAGAATTGAATTTCCAGTGATCTATAATTTCATCACACATATTTAAAAATCTAATTTATTTTAGATAGTGTTAACTTTTGTTGCCACAGATCTTAACTTTTTTAAAGCTTAACCTTGTATATTCAGAAGATCCTAGCCAGTTGAAGTAGTTCTGAACAAATTAGACCTTAGCTTGTAAATAACCACATCATATAAAATGGACTATTGTTGCTGCCAACCAGTTCTCTTCCTGATTACATTCTTTGGGTTTGTGTTCCTAATGCCAACAATTAGTAGATTCTTGGACCAAGTGAAGACATACTCTGATCCACAAAGCTCTTTTTATAAACCAGGTTTGATGTGTGTGTATACGTGCATATTATCTATATGTGTGTGTGTGCACGTGCACTGGCATATTATAGCCCTAAAGACACACAGACTTCTAACAAAGTTTTGTTACTCTGGGCCGGCCAGGGTACTTGGGCCAGGTGGAATGTGCAGTAGGAACACATTTGTGCATTTGGGACATCTTCCTGCTGTGCACAGCAGCTATGTTGGCATTTTGAGGATAATTTTAATTTAGCTCTGTTCTCTTGTTGATGCCAATGTTGTATTAAAGACTCTACCTATGATGAGGGTAATGTTGCTTTGAAAATTCCCTGTCACCTGCCAGGACTTTGCTTTTTTAGTAAGTTTTTATTTTAATTCCAGTGTAGTTAACATACAGTGTTACATTAGTTTCAGGTATGCAATAGAGTGCTCTTGGTAATATCCCTCTATTTCCTTCCTTTCTCTGAATGTTTTATCCTTTTCTGAAATGCTTCTGAGGGGTGCCAGCCTCCCACTGTGGAGAAGGGAGTTGCTGGGAGGACCCCTGTGGTAGCCATCCGCCCCCCTGCCCCCCAAGCAACCAATTTTACTGAGAATGGTCTGAGTGGCAGAATCAGTCCTGAGTGTGGATTGGTAGAGGGAGATTGGCTCTTTCTGTCATTCTTTCTGACTCTTCTTCACGCCCTTGGGTCTCAGTGGCCTCTTCCCTTAGCATCCTTAAAAGTTTTTTTGGTGAAAACGTAAGAGTTTATTATTTCAACAGTGTTGGTTAAGTCATAACAATGAAGTACTGAGAAGGTTATGAATTCTAGTCAGAAACAAATTAAGATTAAGCATGGATACCAAAGAGAATTTAACTCGGCCATGTTTTTTGAACCCAAATCCCAAGTAATTACAATAGATATCAATTAAAGTTGTACAGAGATGGACAAAACTTTTTCTCTACAAAGGGAATTAAAAGTAAATGCTTGTTCTCTTTCAGTAAAGAATTACTTAATGATGGGATGAACACTGGGTGTTATATGTAAACCAATTTGAAAATAAACTATTATAAAATTAAAAAAAAAAAAAAAAAAAGAATTAATGAGAATTTCGGATGCCATGTTTTTAGATTTCCAGGTTAAGTCATGACCCTACCTGTTTGGCCACACAGGTAAAACGAGTGGAAAGACCTTGACCTTCTTGGTCAACCAGCATTTAATGAGCAGTGGCTTAATGCAGAGCACTCATGAGGCAGCATAGCGACAGAAAGGGACTATGGGTGAGTTGTTGGATGCCTTTCTCCTAGATCAGGGATGGGGAATATATGACATCTGGGCCACCGTTCCCTGATGGCGGCATTATGAATGAGTAGCACTCCTTTCCTCTGTGCCAGGAATTGGTTTCACAATCCGTGTCATCAGTGCTTCCAGGCACCTGTTGCCCATCCATCAGAGTGAGGCAAATGAAGTCTGGCATCCCCGCCTTACAGGAGTGAATGAATTAGGTGAGTAGATACCACCCAAAATGGCTTTGAAAGCAGTGAGCTGATTCGACTCAGTTCCCTGGTTCCCAGAAATATTTACAGAAAATCTGCTGTGTGCAAGGCAATGCTAAGAATCAGGGACATAGACATAAGTGAGTCACCGTCCCTGGCCTTGCAAAACTTCTTGTGAAAATGCTGTAATCGTTGTGACTAGTGTCCTCAAAGATGCCCGCTTTTGTCAGGCACACTGGGCTCTTTGGCCTGGCTGCCTCTTCAGTCCTGACCCACTCTGCACACTGTTTCATGATTTACTAACGTGTTATAATGAACCAGCCCTTCTCTAAATTTGAAGATCACAAGCTATGTCTTTGTTTTAATGGTATGCTTTTTTCCTCACTACTTTTCATTGTCTTCTCTGTACTTCATTTTTCAAAAAAAAAGTTGTATGTGGTCTTCTGTAAAGATAATTGCTAGGCACCACAGCCTGTGTGGCTAAGGGCTCGGCAGCTTGATCCCATGAGAAGGAGGAGCAAAACCAGGGAAGGAAGTATGGGGAGAGAGGCAAGCTGTTCACGTGTGAGTTTATATCTATGCCTTTAAAACTCTTCCATAAAAAGCATTACTAAATGTTCATTAAGACTCTAGTCCTGACTGTAAGTCAGTTGTCTTTGCCTGTGTGATAATTATCAAAGGGTAGCTTTCTGTCCTTATGTTTCATTCACTGAATATTTGTTTTTCATACTGCATTAATTTAGAAACACAATATAAAATGCATACCAGTTGGCATACACCGACTTCTGTACTTGACATAACCAGTCTGTCCAGTCCTACAGGAGACATTAAATGTAAAAGGTGGGCAATTTTGCAGAGCAAACGGGCACTGAAATGACTTTGGTGGGGTTGGCTGGTGCTTTCTCAAGTGGACGTCATAGTTTATTACTAGTCAAGAAAAGGAAAATGTAATTTGCATTGTGTCATTTTTCTACAAAAAATTCTTAATAGGGGTTCTTTAGATGTCTCTACAATGTTTTCATATCTAGTGGTCATTGTAGGAAAATTGATAATCTGTAGAATGAATAATTATGTTTTGTTATGACTGACACTGTTAAAAAGGTTGTATTGTGTCTTCAAGTGTGGCTTAAAATGTAAACATTATGATATGATTCATTTAAATACAACAACGCCTATGATGCACTCACTAAATAGCATTCATTTCGTGTTTAGAACTAGAACTATAGAAGAAAATATCTTCAAATAAAATAGTTCTAAATCTTAACAGTCCACATCGTTGTCCGTTAGGTACTGTGTACCAGCTCTGCGGTCAGGACTGCCAGAGCGGAGAGGAAGCAGGTGAAGCTGGAGACAGGTCCCTCAGGTGGAAAGTTCCTGACTCACAGGGAAGGCCAGACTAACACTTAGGAACCAGCTAGAGAGGCGGTCGTCCTGTGGGAAGAGAGCCAAATGGGACAGCAGAGGCTACCAGAGCCTTTAGTGTTTGGAGAAGAGGGATCTGGGAGGAGGATCTCTGAATCCTTAGAATTCTGAAGTCTCAACCCCACAGCTCAGTTACAGCCCACCTGTTCCACCCTGTTTTTTTTTTTTTATTTTTATTTTTTTAATGTATATTTCTTTTTGAGAGAGAGAGGCTGGAGGAGGAGTAGAGTGAGGGAGACAGAGGGTATGAAGCAGGCTCTGCATTGACAGCAGAGAGCCTGACGTGGGGCTTGAACTCGCGAACTGTGAGATCATGACCTGAGCCGAAGTCAGGCGCTCAACCGACTGAGCCACCCAGGTGCCCCCCACCCTGTTTTTTTAATGTTTCCCACTGTTTCCTTTTTTTTTTTCTTCCAAGTTTATTTATTTATTTTGAGAGAGAGAGAAACAGAGCACATAGCAGGTGAGGGACAGAGAGAGGGGGGGAGAGAGAATCCCAAGCAGGCTCCTCACTGTCCGTACAGAGCCAGATGTGGGGCTCAAACTCATGAGCTGTGAGATCATGACCCAAGTTGGAAGTCAAGAGCCAGAAACTTAAGCTACTGAGCCACCCAGGCACCCCAACCACTGTTTCCTTTTAAGTGTCCCTTACTCCAGGAAAATTGAACCACATAACTCCTTGCTTTTGAGGCTGGGAGGGGGCTAGGGCAGCAGCATCATAAAATGGGGTTCAATTACTAGATAATATCCCACAGATGTCCATTCCCTTCCATCCTTTGGTTGCCCCATGCATAGGAACATATCTGCACACACATGCTCTTCTTATACCTACAATTTTAAGAATGATCCAGCTTAAAATAACACTGAGACATACCCACCAAGGGAAACAGTCAAAAATGATATCCACTCAGTGCATCCGAAGGAAACATCGCAGCTTATTGCACCCCAAGTCCAGAGTTGTCAGGGGATGCCCATCCCTTCTAAGTCCGTGGGTGACTACTCAGTTCATTCAATCTGTAATGAATAATTTAATTATTTTCTACACACTCAAGACACTCCAAAACAAACACACCCAACACTGATTGAACACTTACTCTATGTGAGAACTCCAAGCACTTTTAAAATTTAATGTGGATTAAATTAAATCCATTAAATTCAATGGATTTATAATCCAATCCTCACAACAATCCCATGTGGTAAATACAAATACTACCCCATGTTACAGTTGGGAAAACTGAGGCACTATAGATCACAAATCACCATTCAGGAAAAGGGAGAAGGAAAAACGGCACACTGCAATCACTGGCCCACAGTCGTATACTTTTTCCTGCAGGTAAGGACTAACGAGGGCCCCTTGGCCCACAGGAGGTGTGGGTTCCTGGTCAGCCGGCCCAGGAATCCTTGGTTCTGCTTTGCAGCAGGAGTTCCCTGGCTCTAGTTGAGTGACTGCGTCCGCACGGTAGTTCTTCTTGGCTATGGTGGGAGTAGGGGGGTTGGGTGTAGAGGGGACCCGAGAATTTCTGTAGAGGCTGGGGGATCCACTGTTTACAGGCCATAAACATTTCCTTGGAGATCAAACCCCTTTTAAAACAATTTCCTTTTTTTTAATTTTTTTAACGTTTATTTATTTTTGAGACAGAGAGAGACAGTGTGAGCAGGAGAAGGGCAGAGAGAGAGGGAGACACAGAATCTAAAGCAGGCTCCAGGCTCTGAGCTGTCCGCACAGAGCCCGACACGGGGCTCGAACTCAGACCGCGAGATCATGACCTGAGCTGAAGTCGGCCGCTTAACTGACTGAGCCGCCCAGGTGCCCTTCCAATCCCTTTTAAAAACCCAGTTAGATGTTGGCAGATCTGATCTCTGGCAACTCTGTGGGCTAAAGGCCCAGATCTAGTAGAGCCCAGTTTTTAAAACTTGAAGCCCATCTTTGTGATATCAGTCTTCCTGCCCATACTCTTTACCGACAGCTTAATGGTTCCAATCTCTTCCTCAGCTTCGGGGAAACCTGAAACAATAGGGGTCTGGCCTTGCCAGTGTACATTGCAGGGAATATGCTGCCTTAGTAGACATGACTGCCTCTTTGTAGCTGGGTTTGGGAGGGGTGTGGGGCATGAGTTCCCACTCTATTTCCTTGCTTCTTCCAAAGGCCCCATCCTGCTCTATTTTCCTGTTTGTTCATGCACCTCTGATTGAAACAGAGACTCTGGCTCTTGCACTTCTGCAAGGCTCGCATCATCTGATCCTTTGCAGTTACCTGGCTGCAGGCAGAAGGGTTAAAAGCCTGGGCTCCAGAGCAAGAGTATCTGAGTCTGCTGCTCCGTTCGGCCACTTCCTAGGTGTGGAGCCTTGGTCAGGTTACTACATCTCCCTGGGCCTCAGGGGTGGTTTTTTTTTGTTGTTGTTGTTGTTTTTGTAAACTATAAAGTAGGGATGACAACATTATCCACTCTATGAAACTATTGTGAAAATTGAATGAGGAAATCCATGTGAAGGGCTCAGAATGGCACCTGGTACCATGCCATGAATATGAGCAGTTATCGCTACCAGAGCTGTTGACTATTTTCTTTACACCTTCAAATGTGCTAACACGGCTAGCAGCTTATGCCCTTCTTAAAATACCTTACCGAAGCCATTAAGAGGTAGCTAACAAATTCCAAGATCCTGGTGTGTTTCTGTCATTTCTCCCAGATAACTGACTTGAAGGGTTTGAATCCCAAGACAGAATAGTGTAATCAGTTCCCTTACCTCTTCAGCATTAGATAGTTGGAACACTCTATTAAGATGTTGATGGGACCAGCTCAGGTCATGTGTCCATCCCTGGGGAAACCACCGTTGGTAGGGGGTTGGAGGGGAAGCTCCAGCTCAACCACAGGGAATGAATTAATACCAGATAATAGGGGTTCCTCTTGCCAGAAGAAAGTGCCGTTGACTGCTGTATCCTCCTGAGAAGACCATCTGAGACACCTGTTGATGGAGCAGAGCTAAGCTTGTGTTGCTTCTTGCAGTCTGAGAGGGATACCACCTTGAGTCCTTGCCATGTCTTGGCAGGAGGAATTCAGGTTTTCTGGCTTGGGCTGGCTGACCTTAAAACAGATTTTGAGACTGGGCAGAATTATGACATAAGAGCTAGAGCTTTGGTGCCGCACTTTGTGGGTACATTGCAGTGAGATCTTGCAGTAGCCTTGATGAGGAAGCTCTTAGTCTTGGTTAAGTAAGCTAAGTAGTTGATCCATAGTGTTATGAACGATTACAAGGTAATAGTTCTTATGTGTGTTTCTTGTTTCTGTGGTAGATTGTAGTTTCTTTGTTGATACAGTGTCTTATTTTTTATCATCCAAAGTCGGGGAATACAGCCAAACCTTGTGCATGACAGATTCTCAATATATTTGTTGCATGTGGAAGGTCTTGAAGCCTTGATGGGTTTTCTGAAACTAAATGTAGCTTCTGGTATATCCAGCCGTAAAATTTCCTTAAAGGAATTAATATAGTGTTTTCTTAATCAGCAACTTTTATTAGAAAAACCCTGCAGTGTACTATTTTCTCTACCAGTATGCATGACCCATCAAACAGGTGGGAGAAGTTTCAGCTTCTGGCTGGGGCTGGAAAGGAAATTTGGTCACAAACGGTAGTGATGCTGGTGCTGAGGAACTCAGGAGCACTGCAGGAAAATGGGAATCAAGCCCCGTCACTTTGTTATTTTCTTGTGAATGGAATCAATATTCGGACTTGAGTGATAGTACTATCACTTAGAGAAGTGACATCTTTTTGTATAATCTGAATTGAATGCCACAAATATACAGTTTCCATAATTTGAATACTAGATGGAAAGAGAAGTAGAAAACTAGATGTATATTTTTGCTGGAAAGTGTTTTGAGCCAGTGACCGACCAATGGCCTATTTCCTGTCTGTGGTCTGATCCCATCCTGGGTCTGGGAAGAGTTTCCTGTAGGGTGAGGAAGTTCATAGAGCAGAGAAAGCACTGCTCCCATCACTTCCAGCCCTGAAGGATATCAAGGTGATGCTGGGTGGAAGGACAGAGGCAAAAGATCTAATAAGAGGCAGTGTGATTCAAGTGGTTTGTGGCTAGAGGTGATTTTTTTCTCATAAAGTCTGGTGGGTGTGTGTGTGTGTGGATATATATATATATATATATATATATATATATATATATGTATACATATGTTTGCCACCTGGTCTTATTTTACCAAAGTTTCTGCAATTGAAGCAATATTGCCGGGGTCCAGTTCCGGCGAATCTAGGGGTTCCCGAAGAATGGACGGTCAGGCGAAAGGAAATGAGAGAACCGTGAGAGAGATGTGGTCTGATGACCAAGCAGGCAGCCCTGGCAATTCTGGCGTCTCCGCCCTGCTGGTCTCAGTGTCTTTATTTTTAAAGGTAGTGAGTGACATTACATTTACCAGCGAGGTGGCAACTTCCTCAATCCTGTATGTTGGTTTCAGGTTAATTAACATATAAATTTAGGGTAGGGGGAAGAGAACAGGGTGTTTCCTTAAGGCCTTAATGTTAATTATCTGTAAACAGGAGAAATCAGGGCTTGCTTTGAGGGCTACACTTCCAACTACAATGGGGGAGGTGCAACCCATCCCCAAGATGCTACTTTAAGGTTACTTCTGGCCAGGCTACTCTCATTCAGATGTAATCCATCAAAGCATGTGCTCCAGGTCCTTCTCTTTTCTCTAAATGCCATAAAACAAAAGAGCATTACATTCCTTGGGGCCAAGGAGAGTTGCTCAAGAAATCCAAGCCTGAAAAATTATTTAGAAGGCGGTAAGACTAGGCGCCATTTTGGCCTGCGGGAGATTTGCTTCAACCTTTTCCACACAGGGAGGGGTCTCAACCTGTGAGTCCCAAATGGCTCCCAACACAATATCTTTTTGAAAGTCTGGGATGGTATGGGGGAAAGAGAGGGGTACTGTATAGTTTCCTAGGGCCTCCATAACAAAATATCACAAAGTAAGTGATTTAAAACAACAGAAACTTACTGTCTGACAGTTTGAGGCTAGAAGTCCAAACTCAAGGTTTCAGTAAGGTCATGCTCCCTCTGAAACCTGTCAAGGATTCCTTCCTTGCCTCTTCCAAGCTTGTGGTGGTTTGCTGACAACCTGGTGTTCCTTGGTTTGAGGCTGCATTAATCCGATCTCTGCCTTCCTCGTTAAGTGATGTTCTCCTTATATTTCATGGCCGTCTTCTTAAAAAGTCATATTAGACTAGGAGCCCACCCTACTTGAGTATGATCATATTTTAACTTAGTTACAGCTGCAACAACTCTATTTTCCAAAGAAGTTCAAATCCTTGGAACTAGGTGTAGGGCTGCAACATACCTTTCTTTGAGGGGAACACAATTCATCCAATAACAAATACTAAATCTTTTTCCAAAACTTTTTAAACATTGCTGTTTTTTTCTACTAATGCCATTCATGGAGAAGGAGCCCACTGTGTGGAAGGAAGTCTGCTCTGACAGACGGGTTTGTTGCATACTCTCCCCAGCACCCCACCTCTTCATAAGGGAGTATCTTTTGGTAATTATAAATCTAAAAAAAAGGATAAATTAGTCTCATACTGTTAATCATGCCTCGATGTCTAATTAATTTTTGATTTCTATTTTTAATTAAAAATAAGGTATCTTTCTTAGCTAAGTACATGAGTTAGCAGGGTTTCATAAATGATGTTTGTGAATTTAGTGCTCTCTGTACATTGTCCTACACAGATTAATTTCTGCCACCCTTGAATTCGTAGAAGGTACCAACCAGTCCGAATTCCTTTAAGCACCAGATATTGACTCTAGCTAATTAAAAAGAAGAACAGGAAGAAGAAGGAGAAGAAGAGGAGGAGGAGAAGAAATTGCTAGAAAGACATGAGTCAACTCAATATTTAAAAGGAAATCAAAGAAGCAGGAACTGTGGCAGCTCTGGCAATTAGGAGCATCTCCTCAGGTCTCCACCCATGAGATAAAGGAACTCTGATTAACCTTAGGCCCCACATCATCAGCTCCACAGGAAATTCAAGGAGTGAGCATCCTGACCGTCCAGCTGGAGCCCTGTGCCCACTCCAGGACAGGACAGGGCAGGGCACCTTGATGGAAAGTCCCACCAAGACTGTGCCCAGGGCAGGAAGGGATTCTTGGGAGCAAAACCAACAGTTAAACAGCGGAATCAAGACAATTCTCTTCCCATCCTAGGAGCCATCTGACGGGTTTGTTGTAGGTTTCTGGGTACCAGACATCATAAATCTCTAGTTCTGTGGAGGCACTTGTGAGAACAGAGGAGTCACCAGAGACCTGTTCCATAACTACTTTAAGAAAATTAAAAAAAGCAGATCCAAAGCCAGGGCTTTAGCACGTTAGATATCATAACAAAGGCTGTTGGCTTATTCAGTTTTCTTATCTGAATAGCCAGTCTGGGGATAAAAAACAGAAAAGGAGCATTCATTTACCCTGTTTATTATCACCATCAGTGAAATATTCTATAGCTCAAAGTATAGCAACTCCGTAATCCTTCTGAGACTTTAACTTGGAACACTCTTTAACCAAAGGTGCCCAATTGTGAGAGAACAGTCTGACTTTGTTCTGTCTGGTTGGTGCCCACAGCAATGCCGTCTACTTCTACTGCCTTAATCTGGGCTGCGTTGTGACTTTCATAGGTCCTTGGCACTTTTCCCTTCATGTGCCTCCTTTTCCATAAAAGATATTAAAAATTATATATTTATATTTAATGTTTTTTTAATTTATTTTGAGAGAGACAGAGAGAGAGAGATGAAGAGAATCCCAAGCAGGCTCACGCTGTCAGCATGGAGCCTGACGCAGGGCTCTGTCACACCCTTACTGTGAGATCTTGACCTGAGCCGAAATCAAGAGCCAGATGCTTAACCAACTGAACCATGCAGGTGCCCCCAAAATTATATATTTTTTATTATATTGGTATAAAGACAAATAGAATCCGGGATAGATTTATGTTATTCTTCTGATTTTAAAAGAAATTCCAAGTGAAACATTTTTATCGGCCCCTCAAAGCCCTGTGCCATGGAGCCCGGTGTGCCTCACGGGAAAGTCAGCCCTGTGCTCAGTCCGTCTGACACAAGCCCACCTCATCTGGATGCCTCAGCACTGCTCTATGAAGGATCCAGAACCCACCCCCAAAGGCCCCTCTCTGAGAAGTCTGTACTCAGGCAGCCTGCATGCACACAGCAGCTCTACTCTCACTAACTGCTGACCCGGACTCAACCCCACCACCCTCCGTTTCCTCGTTCATGGAGTGCAGGTGATAGTAGCAGGTACCTCCGTGATTTCTTATCGAGATCACCTGAGAAAACGTAACCCCTTCCCACAGGATCTCATGTATGGCAGATAGTGCATAGACACCAGCTGCACTTAGTTCTTGTGACTGCGATTCCTAGGCGGTGATTATGGTAACCTCATAGCAGGTGCCCCTGGAGGAAAGCTGGTTGATTATTTAATGACTTGATCCCATCCATGATCTGACACATCTGCAGAGGAAGATTTGATGAGGAAGTCCAGGTGGATCACATGTAGCAGTGCCATTACTCAAAAACAGCTCCTCCACAAAGAGGTAGGACTTAATCTACATTTTATTTCAAAGAGACACCGGAACGCAGAGAGCCGACGCAGTGAGCGAGACTGTCCCGTGTTTGCTAGAATCGTCGGTGCCATTGTTGGGTTCCAGGTTCAGGTAGGGACATCAAGCTGTCCTGTAACAGAGTAGCCGGTGCTCCTGGTACACATTTCTGTTAGGGAGAGGGGGTGCCATTTTCTGGCTGGCTCCGGGGTCCGGGCTGGTGGGGAAATGTCCGGCTCCTTGGCTGCGGCAGGTTCACGCACAGTGATTTTGTGCTACTAAAATCTGAAGAAAAAGGGTTGGCCTGTGGCGTTTTCTCAGCTCTGTTTTCAGAGAGGTGAATAGGCATTTTCTAGTGGTGCTGATATTTATTCGTTCTGAAGTCTCTTCTGCTCTGTTGTGAGTCTCGAACTTCACTGGTCTTCAGAGGCAGCCTTGGAAATTGGGGCTTTAATGTCACATACTCTTCGGTTTGTTGCATTGCTTCAAAGCTTTCCCATCATGATGCCTCCCAGAGGTCTCTGTAAAGCATGGCGATTATTGTGTCTCTGGCACAATCCCTCCTCTGTTTCCTTCTGAGGTTTGTAAAGTTATCCAAGCTGTGCTGTAGAAGGAGCTGAGGTAAATCTCACCGAGAGGTGGCTGGCATGAAATGGCAGCTGCTGTGGACTCTCTACAAGGTAAACCCTGGTTCTATAACCCACGATTCTTTTTAGATCTGGACACATCCAACACATAGGAAAACCCAACTGAAGAACAATTCAGTGTTGACAGAGAAAACCGGAGAGAATTACCCCTGGTTCAGGTTTGTCTTCACGCAACAGAAACTCTAAAATAACTATAGCTCCAATATTAAGGACATTATTTTTCTTTGATGAAACATGAGCCTGGAGGCAGGCAGCTCAGAGGGGGTACAGCCAATGGTGTGCTGGGGCTGACTCGTTCCAGCGTCTGAGAACCCATTGTTAGCATCCCTTCCCACCTCTAAGTTCGATGACGTCACGCTGGCAACTTGAAACTGGCCGTGGTGGAGTCTTTGTCACAGAAATTGGCAAATGCCACAACTCAGGGTTTTGCCCTCCAGAGAGCTTGTTGTTTAACATTTAACAGATTACCACTCTGTACAGTTGTGTGGAGGGTTAGGGACCCAGGCTCTTTGTATCCTAATGTTCCACTGTCCTTGCGTGTGGCTCCCATTCTTATGGTCCTCCGTGCCCAGAGTTGCTGCAAAAGTTCCAGACGTTTAATTATACATTCCAGCTGGCAAAACAAAACAAAACAAGGGAACATATATTGGGCAGCAGTAGTATTTTAAAGAGATTTCTGGGAAGCTGCTATACAACATTTCTTTGGTCGGTGCTTAGACACATGGCTGTACCTAGCTGTAAGAGAGCCTCGGAGATGTAGTCTTTATTTGGGGATCCGTCTGTCAAGCGTAGAGGTAGGGATCTGTGTTAGACAGCTCTGAGATACCCCAGTGCTCTTCACCCTGTTATCATCTCCTCACCTTGAGTGTGGGCGGATCCCGCACATATGATACCACCCCGTGACTATGTTATGTTCCAAATTAACCGGCTTCAAGATAGGGAGATTATCCAAGTAGGCCTGACCTTTAAATCAGGTCTAGAGGTCAGCGATGGAGGAAGTCAGAGGTTAGCAGCATGAGAAAGAAAGATTCACTGGCATGCGGCTTGAAGATGGGGTCATTGCTGGCTTGACACAATTGTCACAGTTGTCTCCCTCTGAGACAAGTGAAGCAGGCAAATCTAGGAGCTGGAAGTGGCCCCCCACTAAGAGTCAGCAAGGACATGGGGATCTTTGTCCTCCAACCACAAGGTGCTGAATTCTGCCAACAACAAAAATGCTGAGCTTGGAAGTGGGTTTTTCTCCAGAGCCTCCGGAGCCTGCCCAGAGTGGCTGATGCCCTGATTTTAGCCCTGTGACATCCTCCTGAGCAGCGAACCCCGGCACTGCCGGGAATCTGACCAAAAGAGCTGTGACTTAGTTCATGGGGGCTGTTTTAAGCTGCTAAGTTTGTGGTAAATTGTTATGCAACAAATGAAAACAAATACAGAATCTATTTGCATTACTAAGGAAGAAATTAAAAACAGGTTGGGGAGTCTACAACTTGCAGTCTTTGACTCATCAATGCACTAAAACCCTAAAATGTGTTGAATGTGATAGAAACAGAGGCTGGTGAGACCCAGCCCCTTGCAGGCATCTGTGGCCAAGATTAGGTTCTTATAAAACTTTAGTATGGAGAACACTGGTGTCTCTCACACTGGGGTCTCTGGCCAGACCATATGCTCTGAGCCCCTATTTCCTTTCCTGCTCTGTAAACCTTTGTCCCATCAGCTGGAGGTCTGTAGTCAAGTAGCTCTTCAAGCTGTCTTTCTGCTTGTCCAGGTTGCTTTAGTGTGAAGGGAGCCACCCAAGGAGAAGACACCCGGCCCCTCATCCAGTTGTGCAAGAGAGGAGGATGGAGTGTGTCCAGAGAAGGGGAGGGAGATTTGGCTCATTTGCTCCCCCACTACAAGTTCTGCCTTTAGTGAGTCTGCTCTGTGTCCCCTTCCTGTTGAAGTGAAGAAAAGCAAGGGTATGGTCAAGAGGACTCTATTTCCGTCTCTTAAAGCTCAGGATTTGGGGTTTCATTTAGTCTCAGGGCCCCTGGTCCTCTTTGTGTGACAAAAATCTCCTTCAAATGGAGCTATTACCTTTTATGTTTTCCCCTCACTCTCTAAATTCCATGATCACTCTGAGGACCTACAGCCCTTTGGAAATTTTTTGATAAAATTATAAAGGTGATGCTGAGATATTTCAAGTCACTTTGTATCACAGGGATAGCTATCACACACTGAATTCTAATTGTATGCCAAGCACAGTGCTAAACACTGTTATTATCACAACATACTCCAAATGATGCATGTTGTCAAGTAATTTGCCCAGTTCTACCCACTACTAATCGACACAGTTGGGACTTGAATCCCTGAATGGCTCCAAAGCCCATTATCTTAACTACTATGTGATTCCCAGATGAACTGCTCAGTCTGAGACTGTGTAGGGACCAGAGATGCATTTTCCTGATAGTGACAAAGGATTGATGCTCAGGTGGCAGAAAGAGAGGTGTGAGCATATGGGTAGTAAATTGGAATGAGGATGATTTATTAAAAATTTATTTTGACAGAGAGCAAGCAGTTGAGGGATGAAGAGAGAGGGAGAGAGAGAATCCCAAACAGGCTCCGTGCTGTCAGCACAGAGTCCATTGTGGGACTCGATCCAATGAACTGTGAGATCATGGCCTGAGCCTAGATCAAGAGTGGATGTTTAATCGACTGAGCCACCCAGGTGCCCCAAGAATAAGGATGATTTTTAGAGTAGTTTGATTTAATCTGGGATTTCTCTTATATGTGGTAGGCTTTCCAAAAGAATCACAAATATACCAAAATCCTTGATGATTAAGAATAATGATGAAAATCGTTAATAAAGATCTTCTTGGAGGCAGGGTGAGAAAGGAAGGAGCATACCATACAGCACGCTATGAAACTACCTGCCGTCTTTACCATCGCCCCTGCCAGAGTACCACATGGCAGTCCTATGTCCTGATCTCCCCCGTCCCTTCTAATTTTCCTACTTCCCAGCCCCTCTTCTCTTTCCTGCCTTCTTACCTCTTCTTCAACAGGTAGCTCCATACCCTTACTAACATGACTCAATCAGTGCCTCCCTCAGATGTTTCCAATAACTCCACACATTGCCGCATCAGAGCTAAAGCGACCCAGTGGCCAGGCCCAAGAACTCCCTTGAAAGGTTTACTGCAGGATATTTGTGCCCATCACATGAGGAAGCTACAGTCATCTCTTAGTGCACAGAGTGTAGGTATGTGGAAACCTGGGCATCTGACATCGGGCATATATCTCAGGATCTCGGACTCAGTCAGGTGGTGTTCTCTGCTAGGTTTCAGACATTAGGTAGTGCACCAGACAGACATGGCACCAGTGCTCAGGAAGCAACATGTCTTGGGAGGTGGGGTGGGGTAGGGATACAAATTGTGGAAAACACTATTAGGTAAAAGAAAACCATGCTATGAAAGTGAGTACCAGGAGGGAAGTCAACCATTTTAGGAAAGGGCACTGAAGCTGGATGAGAAGGAGCCAGCAAGGAAAAGAGACTCTGTTACCCACAGATGGAACAGCATGTTGAAGGCCTGGAGGAAGGTAGGGCCTTGAATTAGGGGAGTGGAAAGGACAAAACATGCTTTGGCTTAATTAGCTGGCGGGAGTGGGCAGCACATGCCGTGCTTTAGGTCACACTGATATAGAGTAAGGTTTTTAAAATTGGTGTTTTTCGGGTGTGATTTTTAAAAAATCTGCCTATTCCTGGGGCTACTATAAGCAAGTACCCCCAAACTATATGGCATAAAACAAAGAAACTTCTTTTCTCTCAGTTCTGTAGGCTAGAAGTCCCAAATCAAGGTCTCAGCTGGGCCATACCCTATCTGCAACTCTGGGTAGAATCCTTCTGTGCTTCTTCCAGCTTCTGGTGGTGACCTGCGATCTGTGGCACTCCTTAGCTTGCAGCTGCGACACTCCAACTGCGTCCATCTTTGTTTGTATGGGCCTTCTTTCTCATGATGATAACAGCCATATCAGACAAAGGGCTCACACTACTCTAGTATAACCTTATTTTAATTGTGTCTGCAATGACCCCATTTCCAAATAAGATCATAGTCAGAGGTAATGGTGGTTCGGTCTTCAGTATATCTTTTTGGGAGACATAATTCAACCCATAAGAACTGGTGAGGAAATAATAGATTTTACCACATAATGAAGAAATTGGATTTTTTCCTTAGATTCTTCATTGTTCTAAAGCTGTTGGTCTTAAGTTCTAGCACATTTAGTGCTAATGCAAATATGGTAAATTCTTAATTAACAAATGGAATTTGTTGTTTAGGCAACTACAGTTGACACTTGAACAACACGGCTTTGACTGCATGGGCCCACTTATAGACAGATTTTTTTACAGTTCAGCACTGTAAATATATTTTCTTCCTTATTTTCCCCTCTAGCTTACTGTACCTTAAGAATGTAATATATAACATATATAACCTATAAAGTATCTGTTAATTGACTATTTATGTTATCAGCAAGGGTTCCAGTCAACAGTAGACTCTTAGTAGTTGAATTTTGGGGGAATCAAAAGTTATAAAGTCATACATACATTTTCGACCATGTGAGGTTGAAGGAGGGTTATTGCCCCCAACCCCCACATTGTTGAAGGGTCAACTGTATATTATAATCATGGCTGCCATTGAAATACAAACTAAATAGAAACTTATCTCTTAACAGAGGCTTGCCATCTAGTTGAGGGGCAGACATGGACTTTAATGTAATTAGAGAAAAGAGATTGTCTATAGATTTGCATTATGTTCTGATCCAGAGATGAGTGCAGTAGAGCCTAGAAAAGTATATTAATTGTGGGATACTGACTACATTTGCCAGGATATTTTTGACTGTAAGAGGAAACTCAAAATTAACTGGCATAAACAATAAAAGGAATTGCTGGATAGAAGATAAATGAAAGGTCTAAGATTGTAAAGGTCGAATTTACAATATCATGAAGTATCAAGTTTCTGCAGTGTCATCATGAGGTCATCTACTTTTGTGGTTTCCAGAAGGATCATCTTTGTCACAGCACATCCAGTATAAGTTCCGAGATTCTCTCTAATTGGACTGGCTTAGGTAACAATAAGCTAACATTATGTGGGGGGAGTAGAGGAATGTGGGATGGACTGATTGCTTTAGCAAAGGTCGTGTGTTCTACCCTTGAGGCCAGAGCTGAAAACAACTTTCCTGGATCCCCACATGAGACAGTGTGTGTGTGTGTGTGTGTGTGTGTGTGTGTGTGTGTGTGTGTGTGTAGTTAGGGGGATTGGGGCAGGAAGGAGCCATTGGGAAGAGAAAGAGGGGAACTAGATAATAGGTGATAACCATAAATGCACATTACTCACTTGGTTGTGTTTTTCCAAAGCTAAAAGGACCCCAGCCTGGAGAGTGTAGGATGTGAACAAGGCTGTATGGGGGTGAGGGTGGGAAGCTTACTAAAGCTTCCAGTCCAAGAGAAATACAGGACCAGGAAAGTGGTACAGGTGGAGTAGGATTTTAGAAAAAATCTGAAACAAAGCCCTGCCATTGAGATTTGAGGCTGTAGGCCACTGAGGACAATTGCAAGCTCTGAGCCTGTGGTGGGCAATTGATTGAAGTGTAGAGAAGTGGAAGCAGGAAGATCAACAAGCAAGCATGGAGGTAATACTCACATGAGGTTCTGAAGTCCTGAAACAGGAAGGTAGCAGAAGAAATTAATGCTTTTTTGAGACATCATGAGGGATGATCTCCAGCATTTGATGAAGGTGACAGTAAGGGGAATCAATGCTTATTTCAAGATGCTGATTCAGAAAGATGAAAAAGTATTACAGTGTTACTAACAGAGAAGAAGGGTTTGGGAGGGAAGCTGGTTCATGGGACAGGGAGAGAAGGAATAGTGGGTTTTTGGCCACTTCGAGTTTAGAATAACAGACTATCAACAGGGAGCTGGATGAATGTAGCTAGATAAAAGGGCATCAGGGTGAACCTCAGGGATACCCTCAGTTAGAGGAGAGGTTGAAAGAAACAAGGACTGTGCAATGTCAAAGTCAGGAAAGGGATTTCCAAGGGTAATGGTGTTGAAGAAGAAAGAATTCATGATCTCTGTGGATTTAAGTTGCAGGTCTAGAGATTAGACCTAAGGAAGATAACAAAACATGGGAGAAGGTAAAAAATGTCTATATACAAAAGAAATCAAACATAACTTGACTGATATGGTAGAAACTGTTGGTTTCCTCTATCAAAAATATTTCTCAATTCTCCCTTAATTTATTATCTATTGCTCTGTGACAAATTGCCGAAACCTTAGTGACTTAATCCATATTTATTATCCCGCAGTTTGTATAGATCAGAAGTCTGGGTATTACTTAGCTAGGTCCTTTGTTTAGGGTCTCACCGAGATGGAGGCAAAGTGTTATATGAGCTGTATTCATATATGGAGACTTGACTGGGGAAGAATCCACTTCTAAGGTCACTCAGGTGGTTAGCAGAATTTATTTCCTATGATGGTAGGAGTGAGAATCCTGACTTGTTGCTGGCTCAGCCCTTGCCATGTGGGCTGCCCATCATGACCGCTTATTTCTTCAAAGCCAGTTTGGGGAAGAAAGTCTCTAGAATTAGTCTTGGCAAAACAGAACTGTATATAATGTAACACAATCTCAGAACTAACATTCCATCCCTTTTTCTATATCCTATTGGCTGGATGCAAGTCACACATCCCACTCGCACTCGAGGAGAAGGAATTACACAAAAGTGTGAAAACCAGAAGGTGGAGATCTTTGGGGGTCACCTCAGAGTCTGTCTGCTGCACTCAATGACCTCAGTTTTGTTGAGGTCTAGATCTATATCATGTGTCTAGCTCTAGATCATGACAGATCTAAGCTCACTGTGATACTGTTTCCTGCTTTCCCAATCTCTCTTGCTGTGAGAAGGGGTCTTATGAACCATATCTAGCAGTGGCAACTAAGTGGAAGTGTCTGGAGTTTCTGAGATATCTTTTGTTGTCTTCTGATGGATGGGAAGGGACACAGTTTTTCACTTTTTCTCCTTTTTAAGTCTCAAATGGGTATGTGACAAGTGGAACTAAAGCAGCACAGGACCAAGAGTGAGCGGCCAAGAGAATCATAGGAATCTTAGGACTGATGAGCTGCTGAGCTCACACTAATAATACTTATGGCTGGACTTCTTGGTATGTCAGAATAATTCATTTTCATTTGTTTAAGCCACTATAGCATGTTCTGTGTTACCTGTAGCCCAAAGCATTCCTAATACAACTGACCATGATTTTCTGTCCTCAGCCCTGAGTAATTATATGACTGAAGTAGACAATTTTGAGCCTATCCACTGAGCCTGTGATCTCTATTTTCTGAGCATCTTGGCATATGAAAATGACCAGCTTGGCTCTGGTCATAGCTGGTTGAGCCAGGAATGCACTCTTGACCAGAACTGGACCAATCTGATTCTCTTTTGCATTTAAACTGAGAGACACAAGAATGGGCTGTTGAGAATTGAGTCACTTTAATTCCAGAGCTTTTAAGTCAAGGTTTGTAAATTTCTGCAGCTGAGTTCCTGGAGGTAAGTTCCAGCTCTTATGGAGGCCCAGATGTTCAGTTTTTCGTTGGATTTCATGAAAGGTGTCTGTATCCTTATGGTCAATTCTTCACTTATAAATTCTTTACTTATAAGGAGTCAGTAAATTCTTTACTTATAAGGAGTCTCATCTGGGAAATGTGGTATTCCTGAGCCCTTCACAATCTGATGTTTTCCTCTTTCTTGAGACACATTTTCTTCCTCATCTCAGTTCCAGCATTGTCTTCTCAGCAAATCCTTCCTTGAATCCAGCAGGCAAGACAGTTGGTGTCTCTCTACTATACCTACACATTACCTACTATTATCTGACTTAGAAAGTAGAGACCATCTTTTTCATTTTCGTATTTCCAGAATATAGCACAATCTTGTGCTTAGTAGGTACTCAGCAAATGTTTCCTAAGTGAATAAAGACAGAGATGGGAGTTTCTGACTAATGTAATGATACAAACATAACCACAGGAGAGTTGAGCTACATGGGGTCCATGCTTCTGGAGGGCATGTCTTATTCAGCTTGACACAATATTTGGCACATAGTAGGTATTTAGTAAAAGTTTGATGAACTGAATTGCACTGTGTGTTGTTTTTCAGAGATGGCCGAGTGTCTCTATGGGGCTGGAGCGTAGAGTTGTGCATATATGTCTGTGAGTGTGTAGGAGGTGGTGGTGGACGGGGACATAGTGGAGAGGAGATGAAAAAGATAAGACTAAGGCCATCCTGGGGAAGGCTTGCACACAAGGCTAGGGTTCTTGGCATTTATTTTATATGCAATAAAGAAATATAAAAGAATTTTATGCACAGATGTAATTGGAGAGGGGGGTAGGTAGACTAATTTATATTACAAGCTTCTAAATAGTTCAGAAAATACACAACAAGGGACTGAACTACAGTGACAGCAGTAGAAATATAAAGGGGCACTGGCTCTCAAAAGCTTATTGTTAAATTTTCAGGAAATTTATGAGCCAGATGTTAAACTTTTGGTAGTTTTAAATTGGCCATAGTGCGAATATTTGTACCACAGAAGTTGGCAAACACTACAAATTAGGGCTTTAAAAAACATCTCTCTCTTTTTTTTTTGGAAGTCATTTTACTAGCACCCCACTGAGAAAGATTTCAGAAAAACATTTGGGTAGAATTGATAGGGCTTGATGATTGGTTGGGGTGCATGTGGGGCTGACAAGTTGTTAAAGATGATTCTGAGTTTCTTATCTGATGTTGTAGCTCTGGGTTACCAGGAGGATGAAGATGTCATTAGCCAATTGTGGGAACACCAATGGGAGACTAAGTTTTGGGGGAAAGATGATGAATGTGATTTGCTGCGTGTATTTGGGGTTATAGCACAAGACAAATGTGGCTCATCCAAAAAAGAAATTGAAGGCTGTATTAGATGCTCGGATATTTCAGACCTGGAGTGTGGACTTGGAATCAGCTGCAGAGAGGTGGTGGGTGAAGATGTATGAATGGATACATCATTCAAAGATGAGGATTAGCATGAGAGAACACCAAAACTTCAGGTGCAGGCAGGAGAAGAGGGCATTGAAGGAGACTGAGAAGTCAAGAGCCATCTGTCCACAGAACAGAAGCATATCTTCCTTTTCAAGTCTTCATTCTAATATTTCTGCAGCACATTTGCTCAGTCTTTTGCCCTCCTTTGGGTTCTAGGTTCTGGAGAAATTGCCTATACCAGTGGTCTCAACTCTATTAGACTCAACACTTCTTTTGTGTATATTTTGTAATATTTCCTTTACTACTTTGAGATGTAGTTTATAAGTAATATAGCCACCCTATACGCTTCATTAAGAATCAGTATGATGCCCTTTTGGTAAGAGAATGAGAAAGGAAAGTGATTTATGTTTAAATAATGTTCATCAACATGTAAATGGGCACAAGTCTACTAAAAGAGACAGTGAAATAGAATTATATCTACCCATAATCCTTACACATGGGGCAGCTGTGAATTCAGACTAATACAGGTGTGTTGTACCAGTGACTCAGACACTTCTGATGGCCCCACCATTGGGGACATGGATTTCCACAACAATAAAAAACTCTTGGCAAAATTTTGAGTGGAAAAAAGGACAAGCTTCTCTTGATTTACACGGTAGATCTATTCTTGGAAAATTCATTGTACTACTGAATTACTATGCAAAAAATAGTGACTCCTGCATGTGAAAAACTTAGATTCTATGTAAGAAAGTTATACACAGAATTTTTTACTTGTGAATGTCTTTGGACCACACAAAAGTTTTATGGGATGCTGGATAATTCATTGTATAAGACCATTCTGTTTATTGCAGAATATCTGATGTTAGAACTACTGGGAACTGAGTGTAGGAAATAGAACTAAAACATCCTGTCTGTTTTCAAAATGCCCTCTGTTGGGCAGTGCTGTCTCCATCGGGACTCTCTGGTCCTGCTCCGTGGTTTCAGTGATAAAAAGACAGAGATCAGGTGGCACTAACCATGGTGTGTAGACGCCTCCCATTCCTGGAGAGCCAGGAGCAGATGGGTCTGAGAATCAGCCTCCCCAGAGGAATAGACAGGGCTCATTACTTGGAAGATAGTTTTCTCCTTCAAAAGTGAAATTCCTTTGGTAGAGATTTCGAGGACTTGAGTTTAAAAACATTCTTAACTTATATGTAAACCAATTTGAAAATAAACTATTATAAAATTAAAAAAAAAATAAAAACATTCTTAAAAAGAAAATAATAATGATGCAAGCTTATTGTTTAAAGCACTATGTTCTCATTCACACAGTCAAGAAGACCATAGAAGCATTTACTGCAGACATCTCTCATCCTCTCAATTTCTTTTCCTTCCTTATTTTTTAAAGTTTATTTATTTATTTGAGACAGAGAAGAGAGAGAGAGAGAGAGAGAGAGAATGAACACGAGTGGGGGAAGGGCAAAGAGAGGGAGAAAGAGAATCCCAAGCAGGTTCTGCACTGTCAGCACAGAGCTCGATGTGGGGCTCACCAACTGTGAGATCATGACCTGAACTGAAACCAAGAGTCCGACACTTAACCAACTGTGCCGCCCAGGTACTTGTCTTCTCTTTCCTTTAACAAGATTTGAGAACATCAAAAAAATATATATCAACTCTAACTCCTGCCATTCACTTTTAAGTTGATTTTCAAACAGGTTCCAGAGAGATGTTGCCTTGACAAGGATATGAGACCCATTATGGTTCCTATCCATAATGTAAAGGAAGGGCTGGAAATAGCAGTACGATTCTCTTTCACTTCATCCCTTCTAGCTCACCTTCTTACTACCAGTGAATTCTCTTCTGTCTCCTGACGTTCAGAACGGTCAGCCCCAACTTAGCAGCAGCTCTGGAGAGAAGGGAGCAGGAGGTAGGGTGGTGGCGGCTGTAACCTCTTGCAATTCACCTCCTTTTCCAAGTCTTAATTTCACAAACACACATACTTCCACAGCCCCTAAAAACACACAGTGCTTCTTGGCATCTAAAGAATGCATTTTAGTGCTCCTCGGTTTTAATTAAGTATCTCAAATATTAAAGCAGTTTGCTGAGGCTGCTGATGAGCCAGCACCCACATGCTTAAGTAACTCTGCAATTGCCACCCTTACATTTCACATTTTCAAATTGAAGCATTCGAGTACAAACAGATGTTCACACAAACAAATGCTATGCATGATAGGTGACCACTTATGAATTGTTTCCACTTCATTTAGTTATGAATTAATCTGGAAAGGAGAGACAATTAAATAAGTTTGAATAGGGATCTTTGGAAAGAGGTAAATTGCTGATGTGTGATATTTTGTCCATAGAATCAGATATTTGAGGAAAATATTTCTTGTTTTGTGTTATTTGTGTTATGCTCACCTTTGCATCGAGACAAGGAGATTGGCTTTATCCCTAAGACCAAAAAACTGGTCCTACCTCCACTACTTACCACTCGGTATGGACAAGTGTGATTCCTCCTAATGTTTGGCAATATTTCATCAGTGGCCCCATTGGGACTGCGAAATCAGCACTGCATTGTCACTTATCAACTTCTTCCTTCCTGCAACCACAGTCACTCCTATTACCTAACTCCTTAATCGTGTGCTCATCTTCCTCATCAGATGTGTCGTCAAGGGTAGCCCTTCTCAAACATTCCTGTGCATATAATTCACCTCAACATCTTGCTACAATGCAGATTCTGACTCCGTAAGTTGAGTTGGAACTTGGGATCTGGTTTCCTCATAAGGTCCTAGTTAATACAGGTGCTGCAAGTCAGAGAAGCCTACTCGAGTAGAAAGGCATGTGGAGGAATGACCGATACGGCCAAAAGGGGAGATTACCTCTCAGAGTCACAAGCCATCTAGATGTAAGATGTCAGGAAGAGGTGAGAAGAGGTGTGTATGTGATCAAGTATTTATGTATATGAATGTATTAGATACATATGAATATATAAACTATCTCTGTTTAAAAATGGCATCATTCAGAGGCTCCTGGGTGGCTCAGTCAGTTGAGGGTCCAACTTTGGCTCAGGTCATGATCTCATGGTTCATGAGTTTGAGCCCTGCATTGGGTTCTCTGCTGTCAGTGCAGAGCCTACTTCGGATCTTCTGTCTATCTGTCTCTCTCTCTCTCTCTCTCTCCCCCTCCTCCCTCCTCACTCCCCTACTCTCATGTGCTCTTTCTATCTCTCTCTCAAAACGTAAATACACATTTTAAAAAATGGCATCATTCAATAGATGTTTCACAAAAACATTTAAAAAGGAGGTATGAAGCTATTTAGGGATGTTTTATAGATAATCCTTAACACTTGGTGTGTCATAGCTTAAAATGAATTAAGCTCTATAAAACACTTAGTGTAGTCACTGGCATATTCTAAGCCCAATGTGAGCATTACTTATGTTTATTACTATCATTATTATAGTTATATGCTGATTCCATAATTCAAAGTTTTGGGAATTAGAATGGAAAGGAGTTTCTTGGATAAAGAAATTGTTCATGATTCATAAAGGACAGTCCTGAGGATAGTCACCAAGACACGGAATAAATCAAAATCCCTGTGTCTTCCTTATAGCAGTCTTCTGCCACACAGTGACCGTCTAAAACTGAGGAGAGGGGCACCTGGGTGGCTCAGTCGGTTGAGCGCCCAACATCAGCTCAGGTCATGATCTCGCGGTTCGCGAGTTTGAGCCCCGCGTCAGGCTCTCTGCTGTCAATGCAGAGCCTGCTTCAGATCCTCTGTCTCCCTGACTCTACTCCCCCTCCAGCCTCTCTCTGTCTCTCAAAAAGAAATAAACATTAAAAAAAAATTTAAAACTGAGGAGAGATTGGGAAGAAGGATCTTTCAGGAGTTTGCAGAAAGTGGATTAGCTGCAGCCTGAAAGATTCTAGTAGCTTCTAACCTCAGTCCTGTTTGCAGTCTGAGACTCTCCTGACAAATGAAACTCCACATATGAAAAAAAGAGGAGTGATGGTTAGAGTTTCCCTCTTAAAAACTGAAAAAGTAAAGCCAAGATTAGATTGAGCAATAATCAGCAATAATTTTGAATTTTAGTGAGAAAGCCACCAAATTACAGCAATTTGATGAAGATTTCTCTTTGTCCAAAATCATATTAGTTCTTATGGTTACTTAAGAAAGGGATCATTTGTATAAGATAGCATAATTAAGTGGGATTTGGTATTATAAATGAGATTTAAAAAAAAATTTTTTTTTAGCGTTTTTATTTTATGTTTTGAGAGACATAAAGACAGAGTGTGAGCAAGGGAAAGGCAGAGAGAAAGGGGGACACAGACTCCGAAGCAGGCTCCAGGCTCTGAGCCATCAGCACAGAGCCTGACGTGGGGCTTGAACTCACAGACGGTGAGATCATGACCTGAGCCGAAGTTGGCCGCTCAACCGACTGAGCCACCCAGGCGCCCCAAATGAGATTTTTTTTAATACCACATGGTTTTATTGTTCTCACATCCCTTTTAAATTATGACGTCTTGTTTTTTAGTGGCGTTCGTAGTCTTTAAAGCTGGTATAGCTGACTTTATAAACTCAAATGTTTATCAGGTCTAGGAAAGCGTACTAGTTATTCAGTGACAGCATTAGTATACAAAGCACTACCGTCCACCTAGTGGTAAAAATCCGGATTGCAAGCATTATGCTGATGTTGGGAGGCTCCAAACCGCTTTAGACAGGTTAGCCAGACAAGTCCCGGCCTATGTAACCACAGGGGCCCTGTGTGGTCAACTGAGGTTCTGTCATTCCTGTGTGGGTTCAGTGGACCCGCAGAAATGTGGGCTACTCACGCACTGCCTTTGAGGCTGGAGTTAATACACCTCCTGGAAAAGTAGGCTGCTTATTCCCTTAAGAATTCACTAATATGTGTTAGACCTCTTTGTGTATGGGAGAAATATAGACAATACTCTAATTATCATGACTGTGCTCAAAATTATGTAGTACTCTCCCAAGCTCGTGAATAGAACGGAAGAAATGAAAGAAGCATTTAAAAGTTATTACTATTGATAGAGCTTATCTAAATTGCAGTGACAGACCATAGTAAAAATTAGGAGTAGGAGGCCTGCAGCCTGTTTTATACCATTTAAATTCTTCCTCATTGCTTCTTATTGGGAGGCAGTGTAATATAATAGAAAGAGCACCAGGAATACATCAACGTGGTTGGAGGGCTCTGGCAAGCTCTCTGAGCCTCAGTTTCTTCATCTTTAAAATGGGATAATGATATGGAACACATAGTTATGAGGTTAAATAACATGTAAACCAACTGGTACAATGTGATCACAGAGCCTTGTTTAGGGAGCCGGGCAAAAGTCATAAGCTTTCATCAGTTTTTGTATATTTGCGAGTTCAACACCTCCAGGAACACTATCCCCGACACCACCTGGCTTCATGAGCTCAGCATTGAGTCAGAGGAAAGGAGGTCGCTTTCTGATTCACGGCTCCACTTCCTGGGGTTCCTTAGTCATCTGAATTGGTCCAGACAAGCCTGCCCGTACTGAGCAATGTCCATGTTCCGTTTTGAGTCAAGTTACATTATGTACTGATAGTCTTGCCTAGATGTAAATGGTGTTTGTGTACTGGTGCATGATGTGGCCAAGGTAACACATATGTTCTTCCGAGGCTGGCTTTTATTTTTTGGAGAAAGTTATGAATAGCCGCAGAGAACTGGAAACTGTCCTTCAGCTTGGAGGAACAGCGGAAGTTGGTGAGAGGTGGAGCAGAAGCTGACTAACTTGCAGAGTAACCTCTGGGGAGGCGTTCCGTAACCTCTGGGTTTGCCACCTGTACAGTAAAAGCCATGATTCCAGGGCTGCTGCCCTGCTGCTGGGGAGGGGTGACTTACAGAGTGGTTTCCAAGCACTTTTATTAAATATTAGCATTTCAGTAATAACGATTGCCACATTTATGGCTGTCAGCACTCTGCGATTGTGGTGGTGAATAATTTAAATTCTCTGAATTTTGATTCATGATTTGAATGAAAAGAATGTGTATCCACAGGAGTTATAACTAAAAGTGTCTTTGTTTAAGAAAATGGTACGCAATGCTGTCCTCGTCTTATTAAAATGGTACATGCTCAAGGCAGAACATTTGGTATAAGTACAGGATAGTAAAAACAGTTGCCCACAGTTAGGGCACACATCACACCGCGCCCAGGACAGTCCGAGTCCAATTAGCACCTCCTTCAGTCTCAAAAGTGTTCCTTTTGGACAATAGCTTATTTGGCTACTCTCTCCTTCTCCTTGCCAGCGGTAACTACATACACGTGTCACTCAATGTCTATGGATTCCTTTTTCCAACAAAAGGTCCTAGCAGAGTGATGAACAGTCTATGTGCTGGGGAGTCCAATAAAGCAATTCTGGAGTTTGCCTGGGCCACTTCTAGCTCTATGAGTTTAAGTAAAGACTTAATGTTTTTTTTAAATTTTAGAGAGAGAGAGAGAGAACATGAGGCGGGGAGAGGGGCAGAGGGAGAGAGAGAATTTTAAGCAAGCTCCATGCTCAGTGCGGATCCCAACATGAGGCTTGATCCCAGGACCCTGGGATCATGACCTGAGCCGAAATCAAGAGTCAGACACTCCATCAACTGAGCCACCCAGGCACCCCAAGCAAAGATTCTTAAAAAATGCAATTATTTTCTTGTCACTTAAAGTGCATCAAATAGTAAGACATGGTATATCATTTATAACAGTGGAAAAGAGTACAAGATGCCTCTTACTGCTCCTCTACCTTACTGCCCAGAAGTAGTCATCTTCATTTGGACTGGTTGCTTTACCTTTTTGCACCTCAGCCTCTCATCTGTAAAATGGGCATTATAAGCTCTTCTCCTGTGTACTCATTTATATAGACCTATATGTCCAGCACAGGTTCTGATGTATATAGTAAATGCTAACAGATAGGTATTAATATTATGTTTACCGGCATGCTCTTTTGTAGTCTGCTTATTTTCACTTAGCAAGTATACAGAATGGTTTCTTAACCTCATTTGTAATAAACAAATCCCCCAGTAAATATGGAAATGTGAGTTTTCTGAGGGGCCTCTATTCAAATGTTGTTCTTAAGCAAATATTACCAGGCTCAATAAGCACAGAAATGGAACCATCATCTCCCTGCTAGAAGCTGGTCCTTCCAGGTGGGGTCTGGGGCAGTCTGGGTGTGTGGGAGGCAGCGGGCGGAACATTGCTGTTTGTGGTGTACCTGTTCAGTCATAAACAGAGAGCTTTAGTTTCCATCTGGCTCCTCTCACTGGCACTACACGCACATTAAAAGAAAGAGAGAAAGAAAGTCCTGAAAAAGAAAGACCTCTAAACTGCTCCATGGGTAGGCTCACAAACAAATTGGGTCCCACGATCCCAGGTTCCAGTGTGGTCAGAATGAGGCAGGAGATGAAGTTTTCTAAAATACAGGAACCCAAGGAGAATTATTTTGACTGCGAAGATTAGTTCTTGTCAATTCTCAGGGACGGGTGCTGCTCGCTCTGTAGTCAAAACATCCCGCTGAAACTGGGGATCGCTGACAAGAATGTCCTCCTCTTCCTGTTGCTTTATTTAGTTACAGTCAGTTACAGCTTGTCACATCAGGCGCTAGGGAGATGCCTCAGTTATCCTCAACAGAATGGAAACTTTGGCTCACAGAACTTACTCTTTTTTAGGCTCTTCCAGCCCCCTGTCTCTCCCCTCCCAGGCTCCACCCTGACTGTCTGTCACTTTGGGTTTGAAAACCCTTTCCTGAGGACCATGATCCAGGGTTTGAGCTGTGGCAATGAGAACACCCACCTCCTGCTTTCAGCCGCTCTTATATCTTGGGCTCTTTGAAGTGGAGTAAAATCCAGGCTCCCCTTCACCCCCAGGTGGGGGAGCATGCAAAACAATAAACATTTGCATGTTTTCCAGTTATGGAGCTGTTACGGCACCGGATGTATATCAATAGGAGTTTATTCGTTAGACATTTTTGCCACACGAGTAAAAGCACGAGATTTTTACCTACCCAAAGACTAATGGGGTATGAGTGTCTGCTCCTTTCTCCAGAGGTGACACCCTGACTCTAGATGTTCGTGACTCTGTATGCTCATGTCCTTCATATATATAGAATGACATGTAGCAAATGAGCCTTCATTAAGACTTCTGTTCCATGTCTTTTAGTAAAATGCCTCTTTAGATAGTAAATCCTTTCGACCACACAGACGTTTGTTTTTAACCACATTAATTCAACACTTCAAAAACGTTCTTCTGTATTTGCTATCTGAATTTGTTCTCTATCGCTGCATAACAAATTACTTTAAAACTTAGCAACTGAAAACAACAAACATTTATTATTCACACACTTTGTGAGGTTCAGGAATCCAGGAGCAACGTAGCTGGATAATATTGACTCAGACCCTCTTGTGAGGTTTTTGTCATCATGTCGGCTGGGGCTGCAGTTGTCTGAAGGCTTGACTGGGCTGAAAAATCCACTTCTAAGCTCAGTCACATGACTGCCAGCTGGAGGCTTCCATGTTTCACCACATGGGCTTTTCCTCAGAGCCGCTTAGAACATGGCAGTTGGTTTTCCTCAGAGTGAGTGATCCAGGAGAGACAGAACAAGACTGAGGCCACAGTGTCTTTTATAACCTAATCTCAGAAGCGATATGATACTACTTCTATATTCTATTGGTTGCACAAATTCTAGTACAGTGTAGAAGGAGATTATGCTTGGGTGTGGATGACACGGTGCCATCTTAGAGTCTGGCTACCACAGTCCATCCTCTGAGTCCTAATGATTCACATCCTTTCCACATGCAGAATACATTCATCCTGCTCTGAAGGCCTCCCAAAGTCTCATCCCATTGTAGCATTAGCTCAAAGTCTAGAGTCTTGTTCTCTAAATCAGGTCTGGGTGTAGACGAAGCCTGTCAGGTGTAGCTTCCTCTATACAGCTCCTTGAGTGTGCTGTTACTCTCTCTTTGCAGACCCGTGAACTAAAAGTCAAGTCATCGGTCCCACACTCTCAACATGCAATGTTTAGACAAGTGTGGGATAACCACCCTATAGAGTTTTGCTCAAAAAATGGAAAAGTTGGAGGCACATAGGAGTCCCTAGCAGTTCTAAAATCCAACTGGAATGTGGAAGTTCCTTGGTTAAGATTCAGTCATACTCCTCACTAGGAGTTACTCCACATGACTCTTGGCTCTGACTTCTGGACTCTTGGTTTTGTACTCTCAATCCTCCTCCTCTCGTGAGATTTGCATGTATCTGCAGCTGAGTGTTCTTCTCAACCTTCTTCTTGCCACTAGATATTTTGGGGTCCAAGGGCCTCTTTCAGTTTGTCCTCTTTTCTGTGACTTTCAGTCAAAACTGAAATCATCCTTTAAAAAATTTTATGGGCCTCCTGTGAATGCTATTGGGGTTTGCTTCATTAAATAAAAACCCATAAATCTCTCTGAGAGAAGTCCTTCATTGCTTTAAGCTTCTCCGGAGGGACAATGTCCCTAAGCATCTCAAAAGTCCTGATGTGTGAATGAATCTGTGAGTAAAACTCTTAAAATCTTCATGGGGCCTTACATTAAATGGACAGTGCTATGAAGCACAGTGTTTTCCTGAAAGTACTCTGTACTTGATTTTGGCTCGAAGGCCCTATTTCGAATTTATCATTTTTTGTCATCTGGAAGATCTGAGAATGTTCAAATCCATTGTTTTAATGGTTTTATGGTTTTCCCTGTGTGTTCAATTTAATAGTCTTTCATAAGACAGCCTTAACTTCTATAAGCAGCAAGAAGAAATCAGGTGTCACTTTAACACTCTGGCTGGCACTATCATCAGCTAGATCATTGTGTACATTTTCTAGTCCTTCTATAGTGACAGTGTTGCTAAACTTCCCACCACTACCTAACAAAGATCTTCTGTCATCTCGTTTCTAATAAGATTTTCTTCAATTTCCTTTAAGTTCTCAGTAACCATTTCTTCAAAATCCAAAATGATATGAACAGTGTGTTCAAGGCACTTTAAGTTTTTCTAACACTTTCTTCAAAATCTGTCTAGCTTTTCCAGTTTCTGCCCACTGCTCTCTTCCAAAGTCATTCCCACATTTTAGATTTTGTTCTGGTATTCCACTACCACATAACAAAATCTTCATAACAGTTATTCAGATGGATATGTTTATTCCCAATTTTAGATTGGGAAATGAGGCTCAGGGAGTTGTGCCTTGCTCAAGGTCACACACAGTCAGGTTGTGGAAGAACCATGACTGAAACCTAAGAATAATCAGCTCCAAAGTGTATCTTTTCATAATCCCATGCTCTCTTTGGAAGAAAAAAGGCAAATAATTTATAAACAAGGTGGAATTTCTAAAGTCTCAACAGGAACATCAAGTTACACAATTCTAGGTAGCACCATTTAAGTTGTATTCCATTGTTTTTTGTTTTTCAGTGCAGAGGCCCTCGGTCCATAGGTGACCCCATTTTATGAATGAAGAAACTCAGATTTCTCAAGATCACACAGCTAAGAATTAGTAGAGTCAGAATTTAAACAAGGTTCAACCGACTTCAAAACAATTCCTCTTCCAAATGTCCAGCCAAGCACATCCCGCCTTATTTATTCACGTTTGAATGAATGTCAAAGGCATTATGTTTACTAAGGAGGGACAAAATAAGACTAAATATATGACCTTAAATTATTTGTACTTGGGGTTCCTCATCTCTAAAAAAGGGAAAAATAGTAGGTTTCCCAAAGGGTATTGTCATGGCTGAATGAGGCAAGGCATGTAAAGCTTAGCATTGCTCAGTCTGTTGTAAGCTTTCTATAAATGTCCTCATAGAGTCAGTACCCGGGAGATTTGATTCTAGTCCCAGTACTGGCTGGTTACCTCAAGTATTCAAGGCCCTGCTTTAGATATGCATCAAGACAAAGAGGAAATGATCCATTCTGGACATCATTGAGATTCGACAAGGAAAAATGAAATGAGTTACATGATGAGGATTGAGTCCTTTAGCCGAAAGTTATTCCAGAAGTCAGGCCTTCTATATCACCATCTCAGAGGGTATGAAAGAACCTCATTCTGAGTTTGTAATGCCCCTTTGGCTCCGGCCAGGAGCCCGCGCTTCATTAAAAACTGTGAGCTGTGCCAATTTGTCTGGGGCTTTATGAGGTAGATGAAAGGGGGCCTCGGAAGGGACTATCAGTTCCACCCTGGCTCGGGCTGGGCGTTTGCCCCCAGACTCGTGTGGTGGGATGAGGGCACCGGCTCACCCACTTCGCTTCAGACTGTTCTGCCTTCAAGGGCCGGGGCATTGATCTTGCCCCCAAGGCTTGGAATGTGGCTCCAGCCTTGTCCCCAGGCCTCTTGAGGCTCCGCAGTCAGCCTCACACTTTCACGGGTATATTCCTGGTGGCAACTGGTCTTACAAGGTAGGAAAGTATGAATTTGGAGCTTTGCGGTCATTTTTATGTAACAATGTTTTAATACATAAGATGTTAGAGTCAAGCTTTCTATGCTTTCCAAACGGTGTCTGTATTTTGATTTTTAATGTGCTCCTGAACAAGGCTGTCTGCCAGCACAGGCCAAATCTGGTTAAGAAGGCTCCTGTACCTGGAAAGGGTCCCTTGAGAAAGCACTTCAAGTCATTTATCCAGTGCTGGCTGGCTTCGCTCTTGGCTTGGAGACTGTCAACTTTCCACCAGACCTGCCGCATAGTAGAGCACATCCTCTCTGAGAGGGCAAGAGAGCCAAGGAGAGAGCAGGTTGCAGGAACGTCGGCTATAAAGCAGATGTTATTAGTGGGCATTGGGTGAGGTTGGGAGGCTGAGTACAGTAACTTTATTTCAGCCTCCAAGGTGGGCCACAAGACTGTGGTCTAGAAGGAAAGCTACTCCCATTTGGCTGAGCCTGGCATCCTGAGAATCCCCAGACGAAGAAACACTTCTGCCCGGTTTGTAAATTCAGAGCTTGGGTCTGGAAGGAGTGATGTTGATGAAATGCAACATTTGGGGCACAGCCTTGAAAGCTGTCAAAAAGACACCAGTTGAGAACTAGGACCCAGTAGTTCAAATGTCTCACGACCACCCAGTTTTCATTTGGCTTTGATTATTCTTAAAGTAATAAGCTTGATTAGCAACAACAACAACAACAAAAACAAAACAAAAAAAAAAAAAGGAAAGAAAGAAAAGAAAGAAAGAAAGAAAGAAAATCATAATTGGTGGAAACTGGTTTTCTGTCGTTAAGGGGGCTCAGCTTCACACAGTTACACATGTCGCTGGGTCTGGTGACGAGAAGCTCAAATGCAATTTCGGATAGCGTATATGTCCCACTTTTGATCTTTGGAACTCAAGGTCTTCTTCCTGTAACTCTGATGTCTTTACTCTGAAAAGGAATTTGAGTAATTCATTGTCCCACCCTCCCCTCGTCCATGATGTCTAAAAAGACTCATTGGTATATGGTGACATATACCCACTGGAACCCAATGGGTTCTGAACACTTGCTTGGTACTTTGTGTTTGGATTATTTTTCCTCCCAGAAAACTAAAATCAGGATAATTCTTTGACTCTGAACTTGACCCAGCTTTAGATAAAATTACCCTACAGCATCAGGAGTCTGCAGTTCCTCAGAGTACTTTCTGACCAACTATCTGGTTAAAGGTCTTCCTTGATATTTCATCTTGCCATATCCCAAAAGAGGTCTCCCTCCCACCCCTTTTATTCACATATCCTCTTAGAAGATTCTAGTAAAATGCTCTGATGATTATTTCTAGAATTGGAATCATACGATGAAATGGAATGAAATATCTCATTGAGCTGCAGTACTTTCAAACTCAAATTATGTGACTGTGTATGTATAATGAACAAACTTGATGATACCCAGAAAGATTTATGCATGGTACTTCACAGAATGTACCATGGATGGAAATGTTTCTTACGGATTTGTGTATTGTGCAAAATTACCTTTTCAAAAATTAATTATAATTTTTTGCAACCCTTAAAAATTTTTTTAAATCAATCTTAATTAACACACAATGTTATATTAGTTTCAGGTATACAATATAGTGATTCAGCAATTCTATACATCACCTGGTGCTCATCACAAGCGTACTCCTTAATCCCCCTCACCTATTTCACCTACCCCCATGCCCTTGCCTCTGGCAACCACAAGTTCTCTGTATGTATGAGTCTGTTTTTTGTCTCTTTTATGTTGTTGTTCGTTTTCTTAAATTCCACATATGAGTGAAATTACATGGTGTTCGTCTTTTCCTTGGCTGAATTATTTCATTTAGCATTGTATTCTCTAGATCCATCCATGTCATTGCAAATTTTTGCCACACTTTTGACCTTATAGAAATTAAGACCAGTTTGTGAGACTACCTTTTGTCTTTCAGGCCAATCCACAGTAGTGAACTCTGTGCAGTAGTACAACTCATCTGGCCAAACTGGGTGTTTCATCTGGAGAGGGTTAAAAGGAAATATTTCCTATTTTCTGTACCTCCTTGAGGAGAAGTACAGCTGTTATGTTCCAAAGCTTCAATGTATAAAACAGGAAGCACTGAGACAGACTGGAAGCTAGGACTCATGCATGAAAAGTATTTTTAACATCACAAACTTCAAGTGTGTAGTCTCAAGCCCTAAACTCATTGCTCTGCACATTCGTTCATTTTGTAGTCCTTTCCTTTTGTACTCAGTTGTTAGTTTTAGTATTCAGAGTGGTTTCTCTTTCCTGTTGTGATCTGCAGTCATTAACTTTAGGGTTTCATTGGCTCAAAGTTAGGAGCGGGAAGTCAACCCTTCCAAATACAACCAGAGTGGAGATTAACCTAGAATAGATAAGGCTGGGATTTAATGTAGAGAGCACAACGGAACTAGAAAGCTGGAGATAAAGCTGGGCCCAGGGAAAAAAGCTGAAAGCCAGAAGGAATGGTCTTTGGTCTCTTTTATCCACCTCTCAGTGTTCCTCTCACACCGAGTGCAGTTCTGTGCTCCGTCTTTGTCCTGCCATCATCTGAAACACAAGTCCACACTAAGGTAATGGCGATGGAATGAGTCTTCCTTCCCAGGGGCTTCAGAGGTAGAAAGAGTACTGAGAGCATAGGACACTGCTTAACTCCAGCAGTGAATGTCTAATGATGGGCCTTGATTCTTGTGGCATTTGATTAACATAGGTTGTTTGAAGGGCAACTTTTACAGTGAGCTCTAAAATCCACTAGAGAAATTACTCGCTCAGATCATTTGTATACTAGCCTACTCAAAGAGCTTCATATATTTTATTTCTCAGTGTGACACAAAGGTAGACAATTAAATTGCCAGCTTCCCCACTAATTAACATATAGGAAATTGAGAGAATCGGGTTTAGAGACTAAGAGAAGGGACTAGAAACCATCACTGGTTTTTGTTTGTTTCTTTGTTTTTGAGGGTAGAGGTTTAAAACAACAGAAATTTATTCTTTCAAAGTTTTGGAGAGTAGAAGTCCAAAATTGGGTGTTGGTAGGATCATGTTCTTTCTGAAGGCTCTAGGGGAGGAGCCTTCCTTGTTCCTTCCAGTTTCTGATGGAAACCATCACTGTTGGTTTGTTTTTTAATTGAAGTGTAGTTGGCACACAATGTTACATTAGTTTCAGGTGTACAACAAAGTGATTCCACAAGTCTGTACATTATGCTTTGCTCATCTCAAGTGTAACTGCCATCTGTCACCATATAATGCTATTACAAGATCATTGACTATATTCCTTATGCTGTGCCTCTTATTCTCATGATTTATTCATTGCATAACCGGAAGCCTGTACCCTCCACTCCCTTTTATTCATTTTGCCCATCCCCTACCCCATCCTCTCTGGCAATGATCAGTTCTCTGTATTTATGGGTCTGTTTTTGCTTTTCGTTTGTTCATTTGCTTTGTTTATTAGATTCCACATATAAGTGAAATCATATGGTGTTTGTTTTCCTCTGTGTGAGATATATCACTTAGCATAATACCCTTGAGGTCTATCCATGTTGCTGCAAATGGCAAGATTTCATTCTTTATTATGGCTAAGAATTATATTCCATTTTCTATATATACCTTTTATCTATAGATGAACACTGGGTTGCTTCTATATCTTGGCTATTGTAAATGATGCTGTAGTAAACATAGGGGTGCATGTATCTTTTCAAATGAGTGTTTTGATTTTCTTTGGGTAAATACCTAGTAGTGGAATTACTGGATCATTTAGTATTTCTATTTTTAATATTTTGAGGAAACTCCATATTGTTTTCCACAGTGGCTGCACCAATTTGTGTTTCCACCTACAGCACACAAGTGTTCCTATTTCTACACATCCTTGTCAACACTTATTTTTTTAGTTTAGCCATTCTGACAGGTGTAAAGTGATATTTCATTATGGTTTTGATTTGAATTTCCCTGATGATTAGTGATATTGAGCATCTTTTCATGTATCTGCCACCATCACTGGTTTTTTAAGCTAATTTCTTTCTGTTGTGTGACCTCAACCCATACTTGGTAATTTCCAGGAAGTAGACCTCAGACTCTCTTAGATGGAGACTTTTAGTGAGGTATTTACAAGTTAGTATTGGGTAATTGCTGGAAAAATCACCTCTCTACACTCCCACTATGGTTATAAGAATTTTGAATTACTGCTTTCTCTAATTATGCTCAGGTAATGAACATATATTTCTTTCTCCAATTTGTATATTCTGAGAATTTCTGAATATATCATATATTTGTATCTGATACAAACTGACATTTATAAATTAACTGTTGAAAATTATTGTATTATGAATGAAAGTGAATGGTTCAAATGTTTTTTTTTATAAACTGAAAACTGATGTATACAATTCTTTGAACTTTCTTTCTACTAGGGATTATGTTATCAGTTTTCAGGATTCAGTAGTCTGTAGTACTGTACTATTTTTTAATGTTTATTTATTTTTGAAAGAGAGAGAGAGAGAGCATGAGTATGGAGGAGGGGCAAAGAGAGAGGGAGACAGAATCTGAAGCAGGGAGCCGTTAGCAAGGAGCCTGATGTGGGGCTTGAACTCATGAAGCATGAGATCATGACCTGAGCCGAAGTCAGATGCTTAACAACTGAACCACCCAGGCACCCCCATACTGTACTATTTTTCAGTATCAAATTAACACATTTTACTTGATGTAGTATGTTATTATTTAAAATAGATGAAATCTGAATCAATTCTGTCTCAAGATCAAGAACAATGACTCCGTTTTTCAATTGAAATGAAAAGACCATCTGAGGCACAGTCTACAAGTCTAGACAGATATGTGCAAGATGCAATAAGCAACTGTATTATTGTATTGAAAGCTTCTGTTGTAAGAATATTTCTCATTCTTGTTGAAAGTTTTTCAAACCAGTGGAATATAGATGAACACAGCAGTAATGAATTCTAGATGTGATGAAACAAAGGAGATGAAACAAGCCATAAATTCATTCTTTGGAACAAACGGTA
The DNA here is from genome assembly GCA_030068075.1 of Paguma larvata. Classification (NCBI taxonomy): domain Eukaryota; kingdom Metazoa; phylum Chordata; class Mammalia; order Carnivora; family Viverridae; genus Paguma; species Paguma larvata. The sequence continues at coordinate 78,690,800 of CM057828.1, read as the reverse complement.
TAGGCTGGTATCAATAACACAATTAAAAAAAAAGTTCAAGGGGCACTGGGTGGCTCAGTCATTTAAGCTTCTGACTCTTGATTTTGGCTCAGGTTATGATTTCACAATTTGTGAGAGATTGAGCCCAGAGTCTGGCTCGCGCTCACAGTATAGAGCCTGCTTGGGATTCTTTTCTCTCTCCATCTCTCTCTGCCCCTCCCCTGCTCGCACAAACATGCATACCCTCTCCCTCAAAATAAATAAATAAACATTAAAAAAGAGTTCAAAAAAGATCTTAGAATTATTAGACAGGAGATAGTATTATTTGAAGTTGTAAAACACTAAGAGAAAGTATTTGAAGCTGGCTTATAATTATCTCCTCTCTAATCCTCAGACTATTACGGTCAGAAAAAACTTTCTTCAGAAGCTGGAAAATTTTGCATGAAAATGTAGGTGTGATTTAAAGATAGCATTTAGGGGCGCCTGGGTGGCTCAGTTGGTTAAGTGTCCGACTTTGGCTCAGGTCATGATCTCACGGTCTGTGAGTTCGAGCCCCATGTCAGGCTCTGCACTGGCAGCTCAGAGCCTGGAGCCTGCTTCAGATTCTGCCTCCCTCTCTCTCTGCCCCTCCCCTGCTCACATTCTGTCTCTCAAAACTAAATAAAAAAAAATTAAAAATAAATGAAGATAGCATTTAGAAGTATTAAATAGCAATTAAAAAATAGCATTTAGAAGTATTAAATAGTATCAATTTCTTGTTAACTTTTTATTATTCATCACATTTTCATTTTCATGATAGTGATTGTTTTGAAGATGAATTTATTTTTATCATATTATTTTTCTAGTACTTTATTTTAGAATGATAATGTGTGTAATGTTTACATTTATAAAAATAAATTTTTACAGGGGATTTGAGTTTATAAATGTTGTATTTGAATGGATTTTATAGTTTTACTGACACTCTATAGGAGGTCATTTAGGTACAAGTATGGTATTGTCATTTTGTCCCATATTGTAATCAATATGAATTTTGATTCACACAAATATGCACAGAAATATGCTAATTTTGATTTTTAAAAGAGCTTTGACTTATGAAATTATTTCAGGCCCAAGCCACTACTCAAATAATTTTCATTCAAAGTTTAAAAAGATATCTGTCAGTACAATATGTTCAAGGAATTTTATCACCACATTACCAAAATGGAAACCGAGAGTTGTGGGATATATCTATGAGACTGATGGTCACGTTTATGTAGTTATTGGTATAATTTAATGATTTATATTTGCTATTTCATAAAAAATTCAGTGCTCATGACACTATTAATCTTCCAACTAATTCTAGTGGATTGAAAAATTAACTTCAATTTAATCGAAGTATCATCTACAATTAGTTCTGAAAAATCAAATAATGTTTAATGCTTATTATGGAAAACAGCAATTGCTTGTTTTTTCCATCCTTACCCTTGTCCTGATCCCCAGAAGGAATAATTTTGAACTCTTTTCTATGTTTTTTTGGGGGGGATTATCTTGAATTTCAGTGTTTTATTAATTTTCATGTATTATTTGACTTCCTACAGTACCCTCCACACTTTCTGCTCAAATGTAAGTCTTTCCGTTGATATGCCTCTGTTAGTATTCGTCCCCTAAGCCTAGTGGCATGCTCTGGTTATTTTCCTTTAGGACAACGTTTCCTTCTCCCTGGAGGCAATGTTATCACAGTGACCTCATTTCTTCATCTGTGTAGTTTTCTAAGAACGCAAGATGAAGTCTTCGCTTACCTCCCAGTAGCTATCAGTGCGCTTTCCTGCGCTGCAACACTGCAGGATCCTTTCTTGCTTCCACCCCTCTCACCCCTCACCCCTCACCCCTGCCCTGGAGGGGAAGATCTGAAGGCAGCGTCCAGTTACTGTACAGTATCACCCCTCCGCTGCTCTGCGCGCTTAGTGTCTGGAGCCTGCCCGCTTCAGTCTTCAGAGGAAAATGTTGCTGAAGGAACCCCACGCATCCTCTATGGCAGTAGTCGAAGGGGAAAAATTGCGGGGCAGGGTAGGGTGGAAACAGGAACACCAAGGCCCAAGGGTTTCTTATGCAAACTTTTAGACAGGCTCTCTCTTTTCAGCGCATTGGCCTCATCTCTAACAGGCGCCTTGAATTCTTAGAGTTTCTGGGGTTTGCTTCTTAAGGCATATCTCCCCTCCACTTGCCCTGGCTCACCGTTTCAGTTCTGAATTTGACGTTTCTCCTGTCAGCTAAGTCCTCTGCAGTTTTCCTATTCATTATTACTGTTTTGATTCAGGGCTGTAGGTGATTTTAGTTTCATCAAAATGTATAGTGTTGTTTGCTTTTTTTTTTTTTTTTAACCGTGTATTGAGATGGTTTTTGAGAAGAGATTAAAGCTTTGTTTTTCCAACTTGGAACTGGATGCTATTTATAGATTTTTTTTAAAGGCTTTTTTTTAAGTATAGTTGACACACAATGTTACGTTAGTTTCAAGTGCACAAGATAGTCATTTGCCTTCTTTATGCTATGCTAGACGCACCACAAGTGTAGCTTTCGTCTGTCATACAACACTATTACCATTAATGTACCATTAATGCCGTTACTAACACCATTGACTATATAAACTTTTTAAAATGTTTTACTAAAAACTTTTAATGTTTATTTTTATTTTTGAGAGAGAGTGAGAAAGCGTGTGTATGAGCAGGGGTGGGAGGCAGAGAGAGAAGGAGACACAGAATCTGACTGTCAGCACAGAGTCCGAAGTGAGGCTTGAACCCACGAACTGTGAGATCATGACCTGAGCCAAAGTCGGAGACTTAACTAAGTGAGCCACCAAGGTGCCCCAACTAATGTATTCCCTTAAGGGCTTCGTTTTTATTTCCTGGCTTGCAGCCTATGGTATGATGGTCCACGCAGTCTTTCACCCATAGGATTTCTTTATATTCAGGAGGTGTTCTGGTTAGGGCTTTTTGGTAGCAAAGAATGGGTAATTTAAGCTCACAAAATCCAAGGACAAGCTGAGGGAACAGGTGTCAGAAATGGCAGAGACTACGGAAGCTCCAAGCATCTAAGCCGCAGAAACTAATGAGGTAGTTTGGAGAGGATGGCACCCAACCACTCCTGTTCTTTTGTCACTCCACCCAAGAGTCAGATTCCAAGCAGAAAAAATCTGATTGTCCAAACTGGGATCACATGCCCATTTCTTGAACATTCTTAGCCAAAAGAAAGGGGAAGGGATGTTGGCAGGCAAAACAAAGCAAATAAATAAATAGATGTCCACCCAGGTGATAATTTTATAGGGTTGGAAAGGTTAATGGAAGCTGGCTTTGCTCCTTTGAGATCTTTCAGGCAAAATTCTCCTTGGCGTGTGCCGGTGCTACTGGCAGGTCACTTTTATTACAATGTGCCTGGCTGTTACAGGCTGTACACTTAGGAGAGACACAGTGCACTTGCCACCAAAAACTCATCTGAATTCTCTCAGAAAGGCTTCTTGAAATGGTTGCCGTTGGTTGTTTTGGGCTAGAATTCTTTGGAGCGGAATCAAGAAATCTTTCTAGGAAGAAAGAGTATTTCATTCATTCATTCATTTATTCGTTTTAATGAATTGTTTCACTCAGGTTTGAACAGTTTCTTTCTAGGAAGAGCCCCTGACATAATCACACAGTATTCGGTGTGGGGGGAAGTTTAGCTCTTTACTCCAGGTTCCTGTGAGGACTCGGGGTCATGCATTTCAGAGGTGCACGGCAGTCACTGGAGCAATCTCTGACCCATAGCCTCAGGACTCAGGCTGATTCAAGCAGTTGAGAGAGGAAAGAACCATCAAGTGTGTTTTCCTAAGTCTTTCTCTTTGCAGATCAAATGGGAATCTTGGTAGCCAAGCACCCATCTAAAATAACATCAATATTTCAGTCTCGAGGGGCAAACCAGTCTCAAAAGCTTGTGAATTGTCAGCATAATTAAACCAAAAGTCTGGCATAGCCCATAGACATTTCCCAGAAACTTTAGGCCCCAGAGAAGAGTTATGTCAAACAGATAGAACAGTTTCAGATTTCTTGAGAAAAGGAAAATTACAGTAATATTTACAAGGGGAAATCTGTACAAATCCAGTGTTTTCCTACAGTCATCAGTTCTCAGACTTCAGTAGGAGAGTGCTTTTGAATAAATAATCTGGAGCTAGTGTGAATTTTTGGTGTTTGGAAAATTTATTAGCAAAGTTAACCTCAGGAATATTGCCCTCTTCTGGAAGCACTATTAAATATCTTTTCTGCAAAAAGTCATAATAATACAAGACAGTACAATTTTTTTTTCTAAATCTCACCAATCAAATGAACACATTTCAGTCAACTAGAAGTTGTGAAACAAATAGAAATATCATATTTGAGGTGCTGCCCAAGTTAGGCCTTGAGAATTGTAATACACACGGACTAGTTTAGCTGTTTTCAAAAGACTTGGCTATGGGCAAATTTCTGTAAAACATTCTTTATCTTAGATAGCTCAAGCAATCCACAGTATAATCTCTTTTCTAAAAGAGGAAGCTGAAGAAGCAAGGGGAGTATGGAAGACAAGTATTGGATCTAAGGAAGGACTGAGTCAGGCACCAAAATGATTTCAGTTGGTTGTTCCCATTTAAGACAGAAATCGCTTAAGAGAATGTGGCCTGAAAGAAATAGACTGAATTCAAAAAGAAGAAACCTAGATTAATGGTTGGGAGATTTCCCAGGTAGCATAATTATCTCAGAGTCTTACACAATAATACCAAAGGTAGGAAGTGATTGATTTTTCTTGCCGGAGTTTTAAGAGACAAGGGCATTGAGACGGGTTTTGGTCAGTCTTGTCAGCTAAGTGGCCTGAAGGAGGAGGCATAATTACTTTGGGTTGCAACTACCGGGAACAAATGAGCTATAAAGAAATCCTAAGCAAGGAATTTGCCTCTTCTGATTTAGCCTCAACAATTCCATGTTGACGGGGTGATGATTGACAATTTCTGAATAAAAACAAATTTAAATGAATTTTTCACCTCAACATGGTCATGCTTTTATGTGTTATGTGTCCCAATTCAGTTCAATGAATATTTTTGAGCACCTCTAATATATATATATATATATTTTTTTTTTTTTACTAGCCCTTGTATTAATATCAATGCTTCTAGAATATTTATAATAATGAATTTCCTGTGAAACATAGCAGGCAGGTCATTAATCCCTTTAAAGTACAATTTAATGCAATGTTTCATGACAGGAAGTGAACAGGATAATAAAAACCTTTACCACTTAAAACCACACTTAATATTTTTATGGCCTAGTTGGCCTGACAAAATATTCTCTGTGAGTCATCACTTCAAAGTTGAGGTCCTGGGGGCTTATTAAAGACATAACGGCAGGCCTCACGTCCACTATATATGATCCCCACAAACTGACCTTCTCAGGCAAGATCTTTTAAGAGGGACACTGCAGAATGTCCTCAGGTATCCCATGGTCTAGGAAACCATTTTTGCAAAGTATGGGTTGAGAAAAGAACCAATCTGCAATGAACCAGTCATTGCCCCGGTATCTGGGCAATGGCCAGGACAGCCCTAGCACCACTTTTAAACTGAAATAAGAGCAAGAACGGGAATATAGAAGTCTCTTTCATTTGAACATAGGACTTTCTCACTTTATTGCCACTATCGCTAACAGTAATATCTTAGTTTCTTTTCTTATAAAGCTCTAGGGGTTAGAAATCCCATAGCTTACACTGATACCCTTGATAATGTTACAAAGTGTTCATAGTCAAAAATATTTTCTATTCACCTTATCTATATTTTACATTTTGAAAGCTATTTCCTCCTTTCTTTAGGTTTCAAAGGAAATGCATTCACTCACTACTTAAATACTATTTACTGAGTATGCTCAGTACACTAGACACTATTCTAGGCAGAAGAGATTAAGTGGGGATCAAATGGGGTACCTGCCCTGATAGAGTTTACATTTTGGTGAATGTTGACTTATGTGGTAATATGTATTATATATATTATATATTAGTATTAAATATTATGCATATCACTTATGTGATGTAATGATGTGAACTTGACCAGCCAGAAGCCTCTGTTATCCATCTGCAACCTTCTGAGTTCCTCAAAGGAAGCCACTTTTTAAATTAAATGATTATCATCTGGCTTTCTCCTCTCTTCACAACTTGTCAACGTCTTTTCCCTACCCTTGGCTACCTCAAATGTGTATATTGCCCCTTGTTTTTCATTCTTCAAGTACCCTGAAAAAGAAAAGAAAGTAGAAGGCAAACAAACACAAAAAGCCCATAGAAGCAGATGCCTGGGAATGTTGCTATCCATCCTCTGTCTTTAGGAATAGAAGCATTTTGGTTTTGTTTTTTAAATTTTTACTTAAATTCCAGTTAGTTGACATACAGTGCAATATTGGTTTCGGAGTATAACTGAGTGATTTCTCACTTACATGCAACATCCAGTGCTTGTCATAACAAGTACCTTCCTTAGTATCCATCACCCACCTAGCACATCCCCTACCCCACACCCTTTATCAACCCTCAGTATGTTCTCTATCATTGAATCTCTTATGGGTTGTTTTGCTTTTTTTTTTTCCTCCCTCTCTCATATAGTCATCTTTTTTGTTTCTTAAATTCCACACATGAGTGAAGTCATATGGTATTTGTCTTTCTCTGACTTATTTTGCTTAGCATAATACTCTCTAGCTCCATCCATATCATTGCAAGTGGCAGGATTTCACTCTTTTTGATGGATGAGTAATAGTCCACTGTGTGTGTGTGTGTGTGTGTATATATATATGTATATACACATATATATATATGAGAGATAAATATATAAAGAAATGTATACATATTACATTTTCTTTATCCATTCATCAGTTGATGGACATTTGGGCTCTTCCCACAGTTTGGCTATTGTTGATAATCCTGCCATAAACATTGGGGTGCATGTAACTTTTTGAATCTGTATTTCTGTATCCTTTGGGTAAACACCTAGTAATGCAATTGTTGTATCAGAGGGTAATTCTATTTTTAACTTTTTGAGGAACCCCCATATGTTTTCCAGAGTAGCTGTACCAGTTGTCAAGGAATAAAATCATTTTGAAAGCATGAAAGCAGAAGTTGGACCCATTTTTAAGTAGATCCACCTGGGTTTGTTTGTTCATTCATTCATACAGTAAGCATTTAAAATTATTTGTAGGAGTATCTAAACTATAGAATGTACAAGGAGAAAATAATATTCAGAGTCCCACCCCAACGTATTAACCCCAGTTAAAATCTTGGCATAATTGTTTCTGGTCTTGTAATTATTTAATATGGGAGATTAGAACAACGATAACCCTAATACTAAATACTAACCCTGCTGAACAGCATCTAACTCCGTAAGAGTATCCATTAGGTGCTTAACTATATTCATTTGCTAAGAAGCAGAATGAATGGTTTTCATGGCAGCTTCTAAATACATTGTTTCTCCACGACACAGCTTAATGACTTGCAAAGTCCTCACATCCCAGGTTCCACTTCAGGGTCCTCACTGCTCTGCCACAAAGCTCGTCTATGTACATACAAGTATAACTCAGCAATGGTTCTCTGTTATCTACGAAATATTTGGGTGTGGGTTTGGCGGTTGGCCTCTACTGAACTCAAAGACTCTTGTGAACGCAGACTTAACCACAAATGATTAAATACACTTACACACTCTTCTCTCTCTCTCTCTCTCTTTCTCTCTCTCTCTCTGTGCGCGCACACACACACACACACACCCCATTGGCTAAAATAATTACAAAATGTTTAAAATAAATCATTTTTGACAGTGATTGCCCCTGGGGGAGGGGTAGCAAGTTACATTGGGAACTGCCCCAATTTCTTCTCAAGTCATGTATCCACTGGCTGAGAGGAATTTCCCAGCAAGCCTCTCCCACCCATTTGATCCCCTGGCAGTCTTATTTCAGGGATTGAGTGTGTCTGAGTTCAGCCCTGATAAGTGACACAGAGGGAGAGGATTTCGGTGCTGCTCATGCCTGTTGCAGGGAGAGGAATATTTTTCTGTCTGGCGTGGGGTTGTGGTAGGGTGTTAAGAAGGGTGGATTAGCTCCAGGTGTAGCCTGTTTCATTCCTCACCTTCTCTTCTCAGCTCTGAACCAAGTATAGGACCAGACATGTTTGGTCTGCCCTTCCCCCTGCCCAAGTGGCAGGCTGTGCTAGTGGAGGCTGAAGGCAGTGAGGATCCTGATCGAGGCCCTTGTTTGACTGCAGGCCAAGCGTTTCAGACAGCAGGCCTTTCATAGCCGGGAAAAACCCTGCTAGGCTGCTAGGCCTGCTGGACATGCCACACGACCACATATGGCTCAGCTCATGTCAACAGAACTGATAACCAAATTGGACTTCTTGGCTTCCTGTCCCCGGTAGGCCTGCCAACCCGCTGCCCTCCAAGTCCCAATTAACACGCGGCTATGCTAGAACCAGGAGGTGGGAGCCGAGGGTTTGTTTACCACATAGTTAACAGGCAAATACAACTTAATCACAAGGAAAACAGCTTTTATGAGAATCATCTTGAAGTCCTTCGACAGCCCTGGTAAACCATCCAGGAAGCTAAAATCTAGAGTTCCCTCTGATTTTGTTGCTGTTGGAGGGGATGCCAGTAGGGACAGGTGGAGAGGCCAAGGGTCTTGCTTTTTGGCCATTTACAGCCACCAGGCTAAGTGAATGTCATTCTAAAGGCCTCTCCAAGTGAGCACCTTACATGAGATTTCTGTGGTGAACTGCAGGTGACTTTGGAAAGAAATGCAAAGTTGTGGAGAAAAAAAATCTTTTAATCAGACCCCACGGGGTACCAAGCAGTTTTGCATATTCTTTCTGTCCTTATTCTGTTACTCCTTGTTTATTCTTTTTTACAATCAGGAAAGGCTTGGCGAGGTGAGTCACTTCTAAGTTCGAAACTAGGGTTTGAACCCAGGTCAGTGAGACTCTGTAGTTATTAGGAGTGGGATGCTAGGCAACCCCCCCCCAATAGTTTAGCATCAATATCTTTATCAGTAAAATGTGACTGTGGGAGAATCAGATTTGGTGATGTGAAGTTGTCAAACATCATGCCAAGCCCAGGAATGTTACTCTTACTAGAGCAAGGAGCACTCTAGGGCTGGGCAGTGATCTGTGAGTCACAATTATTACTTGGTTAAAAACAAAGAGTGGATGTTTTATTCTAGATTCTGATTTTTTTAAATTAGTAAACATATTAAACAGCAAGAATTGGTTGTAAGACATAGGGTACTTAGACATAATGTCTGTCTTTGAGGTTTATTATATAATCCTTGGGAGCTCAAACTTAAGTGTCCCAAAGAATCAATCATTTTGAGAGGGACGGTGGTCTGCAGACATTCTTAGTGACTTCCCCAGCACCATTGTCCTCTTTCTCTTTCCTAATAAGACCTTAATTCTGTCCACTTGTCCTCTCACCTGTGTACTGACCCCGTCCCTGGGTCCAGATACAAAGATAAAATGATGAGAGGTGAGCCGGGGTTTCTGGGAGAGTTGGAGTTTCAGCCTAGGTTGGAAGAAATCATTTCTCAGACAGTGTCCTCTGTCCCTACTGAAGCTTTGCACACAGGTTTAAATCGTCTTCCCACATGAAGAATTATTTTCTCTCCTTTTCAGGTATACAAATTGTACCAGTAACATCATTTATTATTAAAGAGAATGTTTCACATTATCAAAACATGAGAATATAAAGTAAGTCACAGTCTTGCAATTAGATTTTCTGGTCTTAATGCAGTGATGACATGCATAACCCCGAAGCTGAGTAACTTTACAGCGCTGAGGCCTATGGGATTAAGGGCAAAAGGGGTGGCTCTAGAGATTGAAACTACAATTCTGAGAAGAAATGGGGTTGGAAGAGTTGAGGGACAAAGAAAGTCTTAACTGGGGTCTTGAAGGATGATTAGAATTTGTATAGTTGAAGAAACGAGGATTTCTTTTCGATGGAAAAATAGCTTAGCAAAAATCACAGAGGTAGGCACAAGGAAGGCATTTCTGGAGAAGACTTGACTATTTTGGAAGATTGATTAGGTAGGGCCTCGGGTACCACATTAAGGAATATGGATTTTAATCCCTGCCACTGGGGAACTGTTGAAAGTTTCTGAGTGAGGAGTTATGTGATGAAACCATTGTTTTAGGGAAAGTCATCTGACGATAATGGGCATCAGTCTCACAAAGTGTATCAGTGCTATAGGCTGCTATTAACTGCCTACATAAAAAGTTTTTTTTTTTAAGGTTTGGGGTACTTTTTTTCCAGGTCACTTGGGTGTTTGGAGCTGTGTTAATACACAGTACACTGGCTGAGTCTAGCACTCCTTTGCTCTTCTCTGTTTCTTACTTTGCTTATTTTCTTTGTCTCTGCCTCTCTCCAACTCTAACATGCTCACTGATATCTACACACACACACACACACACACCCTACTCCCCTTCTTTCTTCCCCACCCCCATGAAATAGACTTGTTTTTCCCTATTATCATCCACACCCTCCATCCTTGGTTCCTTATTTCTCTGGTCAGTTCTTCTTTTTTTAAAAAAAATTTTTAATGTTTATTTTTGAAAGAAAGAGAGACAGAACACGAGCACATGAGGGGCAGAGAGAGAGGGAGACACAGAATCCAAAGCAGGATCCAGGCTCTGGACTGTCAGTGCAGAGTCTGACACGGGGCTTGAACCCACGAACTATGAGATTATGACCTGAGCCAAAGTCGGACACTTAACCAACTGAGCCACCCAGGCTCCCTCAATTCTTGTTTAAAGAGGTCAAAAGAAAATGCTGGAATTAATTTACTTTTTAAAATAGTTATCTATTGAGAACCTATTGTGTGCCAGGTACTGTGGTAGCTTCTGGAGACACCAAGTTAAGACATGATACTTGTCTTTTAGTGTCAGTATAGCGGGGAAGATGAACATACATGTTATTATAGTACAGTATGATGAGAACTCCATTGAGAAGTATGAACAAGAAGTATGAATACATCACTGTATTGATCCAAAGAGGCCAGATCCTTGCTTGTTTTTTCTTCCAGATAAAATTGTGTGTAATGTCTAGTTTTGTACAGTCAGATATCTCTCCTCAAGACCTGAGATCTTGATTTCGCAAAGTAAAGAAGCTAGGAGAGAAAGAATTTATTTTAGGCAGGATCCTTGCAGCGGTAAGAACGTCAGTGGCAGCATCCACTGGCCAGTGCTGGTGGCAACTGCTGTACCACTCTCATCATTACCTCACTGGTCCTATGGGGGTAATTTTACCTGTGATTCTGACTGCTTTGGCACTCTTTTATCCTACTAGTATACTGAGTTGGTTCTCAAGACTGCAATTCTAGGAGCAACTTCTTATCTCAATACATTTTTATTTTTGGCTTAAATAAGAGGTGCTTTCTGTGGCTTACAAATATGCACCCCAGCTATTAGTAAAAGGAGTGGCCACAAACTATCAGGGAAATTAGTGCAGGGGAATTTGAGTCTCGTTGGAATAAAAGCAGTGAAAATTCCAGCAAAATTTACGGGATGGCAAACTGTAGCACATGAAATACAATGAAGAAATAACTAAGTTATGGTTTATAATAATGCATAATAAAGTGTGTGTTGAAGGCCACTGCCGTAGATCAGGATGAAGGCTATGAGAAATTCAACAGCCAAAGGGTTAGAGAAGTTACTTCTAGTGGACCCGAATGCTTCAAGAAAGAGAGAGTGAAGTTCAAGTCCCTAAATTATTGGCTTAGAACTGCAGCCTGAAATTTAGGGAATTTCTATGGTTGTGCTAAAATAATTTCTTATCTCCTTCAGCTGCTGAGCTGAAATTACTAAAGACTAAACAGATTTGATCCAGGTGGTGCTAAATTACAACATCACTTGAATCTGCAACCTTACCAGATCTTTTATTTAATAATGCAGATGTACATTGGGAAAGAATAGGACCCAGAGAATTGGAGAGTTCAGGGTGCACTGAATATCCAACCTCAAGTAAGTTCCATTTGCTAGTTGTGGGAGATGGAAAAATACTTCCAGCCATGTCAAAGTCCTGGAACCTGTGAGTATGTTACTTTACATGCAAAATGGATTTTGCAGGTCTGATTAAGGTTAAGGGCCTTGAGATGGGGAAGTTATCCAGAGAGGCCCAATGTAATCTTTCCCAGCTGTGGTCAGAGGGAGACATGGCCATGGAAGAAGGGTCAGAGAAAGATGCAACACTGCTGACTTGAATATAGGGAAGGGGACCAAAAGCTAAGAAATGTGGGCAGCCTCTAGAAATTGGAAAAAGCAAGAAAATGGATTCTCCCCTAGAGCCACCAGAAGAGAATATAGGCACCTTGATTTAAGCTCCATGAAACTCATGGTGGACTTGATCCTACAGAACCGTGAGATAATAAATTTTAGTAATTTGTTACAGTGACAATAGAAAATATACCACCCAAAGAAGTTCCTTCTCCATTTTATGGTAAGGCTGTTCCTTCTTAGATCACATAACTCTTTCACCTAAGGGATTAATTTACAGGGAGAAACCATTTATCCTCACGTTCACCCTATTTTACCACTTATTTTCTTTGGATCTCCGAACAAAGTTAGATCCCAGTATGGCAAAATATAGACTCATACTTGGGAGAAGACTGTTTCATACCAGTAAAGTAGATTAAAAAATAAAGAGAAAAGAAAAATAAATAAATAAAACAAAAAGCTGAGCTGAAGTGAAAACTAAGGAAGCTGGACACACATCTCTGCACTCAGACACATGGACACACTCCCCTACACACACATCCCTCCCTTTTGTTTCAGAACACAACTGACTTCCCTCTGAGGTCACCTACACAGAAGTTAAGAAACAACAGGTTGAATCTGGGGACAATACCAGGAACATGGCAAAAGTTGCCAAATATACCTGTGCTGTGAAAGAATTTATAATCTAATTAGGGAAAAATAACAAATGAGTCATTTGATTTAGTATAGTATATAGTTCAGCATTCAGTGCATCACAGCTCCTTACAGCTGATACAACAACAGCTGACCTTCATGGAGGGCTTACCTGTATGCCAGGTACCGTTCTAAGTGTCTTATGTGTACACATTCATCTAATGCTTACAATGGCTCCATAGGAGGGTAGTTATTATTCCTACTTTATTTTGCTTTTTTTTCCCCCAAGCTCTATGCCCAAAGTGGGACTCGAACTCATGACCCCGAGATCAAGAGTTGCATGATCTACCAACTAAGCTAGCCAGGTGTCCCTATTATCCCACTTTAAAGATAAGGATGTTGAGGCACAGAAAAGCAAATTAACTTGCCCAGAGAAGTTGATTGGAGAGAAGAAGACAAAGAATTTGTTTTAAATATGTTGGATTTAAGATGAAAATCAGATAACCAAGTGGAAATGAGAGAGGGTTAGGTATGTAGGTCTGAAGGTGATTTAGAAGACAGGACTTTGCAGAAGTTGTGGTGGAAGATGTAAGAATACTTGTGTCCTTAGAAGGAGAGAGAAAAGAGAGGAGTAGAGGACCTCACACTGAAACTTACCTTTGAACAGCAGAGGGAAGGATAAAGGCCAACACAGGAAAATGGGGAAGTTAGGTAGCAGTGTAAGGATGGCATTCTTTACTAGGTCGGAGGTGGGCAATTAAAAAAAACTAAATTCACCAGGTTAGGATATCACTGTGCTGTACAGCTGCTTAGCTCATGTCTTCACAGGAAATACTAAACAGATGTTATTGAATGAATGAATGAAACAACTATAAGACATTCTAAAATATTATCTTACATTATATATCTCCAGTTCTCTGGAAGGATCACAAACTTTACAGTTGTTTTTTTCAAATGGCATTTGGCAAACATTAAAACTTCATTAAACATTAAATATGTGTGTGTGTGTGTGTGTGTGTGTGTGTGTGTGTGTGTGTGTGTGTACATACATACATACACATCAGGGGCGCCTGGATGGCTCAGTCGGTTAAGCATTGGACTTTGGCTCAAGTTGTTATCTCAAAGTTCAAGAGTTTGAGCCCTGCATTGGGCTCTCTGCTGTCAGCACAGAGCCTGCTTTGGATCCTTTGCCTCCCTTTCTCTCTGCCATTCCCCTGCTCGTGTTCTCTTTCTCTCTCTCAAAAATAAACAAACATTAAAAAGTACATCAGCAAAAATCTGGAGAATATGTGTTGGCATGGATTCTAAAGGGGCTAAACTATGGAGAGAAGAGTATAATTTTAAGTCAGCCTAATTTCTTATGAGCAGTTCCCAGAGAGTTCAAATTCAATTGGCTAGATTGAACAACTGGGTGAATTCTTATTGACTGCTCACTTGAGTGAGTAAAACTCAGACTTGACAATGTCCTATTTTGAATTAGCTGCAGATGTCATAAGTTCCTTGGTATAATATTATGGAAGGAATCCTAAGATTTAGGAAGATAAGAAAAATTGGAACAAATTCATTATAAATGACTTACCTGTCACAAGAGAGCCCAGAAGATGTTTATTTCTCTAAGACCTTAGTAAATACATCATTTTATTTACTTTAGTGTTTTGGTAAATGTTTTCTGTAGTCCAGAAGTGTTGGTGGGGGATTCTGTATTTAAAATGCGTTCCTGGGTCTCCATAAAAATGGGAGGAGCTCAGGATGGCAGAAGTCAAGTAAAGTCACTTACTACAAGGGACATAGTCAACAAATATTCCTTAGGATGACTAATGATCATATGGTCCCTACTCCTGAGATGGATGGGCAGCCCACTAATATTCTGCTTGATCTGTGTAATAGAAAAAATTCTATATCTCATGAATAGCGAGCTGACCTGACCACCCCAGTAGAGATCACTCTACTTCTTCCAGTCCCATGCCTGGGTCTGTATGTAGGCTGAGAACCTCTGAGTCAAAAGGAGGCTGATGCTTTCGAAAGTGGATATTAAAAACAGGAAAAAAAAAGATATACTGTGAATCTGCCTACTATTTCTCCTTAAGCACATTGTTCCCATTTAGCAGGTAACTGCAAATCAGGGAAAGCGATTATATCCAGGCTGTTCAAGATTATTGGAAGCTGGTTTTGAGCTAACACTGAGTTATGTAACTTATAACATCACTGTGATCTACCAGCCAGGGTGAAATCTTACAGGAGTCAGATGACAAATGGAGCTGGACCTGAATATGCTCAATGTTCAATGTTAGGTCGAGCAGGGCCCTTGAATCACCCCCAGGTTATCTTCCTAGATAATGAGTAAATCACCAAAGCAAGTATTCTTAACATCAGGCAGAGTTCCCACATGGGCTATTTTGATATGAAAGACCAGATAAATTGTCAATGAAAAGTCAAATAGTAATAGTAAACAGTAAGTCCAAAGTAGAACTGCATGCTGAGGGAAATTTAACATGCATATCCCTTCATCGTTCCCATCTGGCATGCATAGAATATGGAGGGGTTTTGAAGAAAGGAGGAAGGAATATTGCAAGTTTATGAAGGTGTCGACTTCAATTATGGTTACCGTTACTGGTGATGCCTCTTTTCTGGATAAAGTAGTCCTTAATGCCTGTTACACAGTTATTAAGCCGTCTGATGCTTACGCCTGGATTCCAGCAAGAAGACATCAGAAAGCACTGGCTTTCCTCTGGTTGCCTCAAGATCATAGCAACTCTGGATCTGTGGCACAATTTAGTCCTCAGGGATCTTTGTTGCCTCGCCATCCTTAAACATCTACTGGTCTGCTACATCAATTATACCATCTGACTGTCCTGAAGGAAGGAGGAAACAAGATACATTCTTATTGCAAGGTAAGAGAAAACTCCCATGAAAACACAGAGACTGGCACTCAATGTCATTTCTAAAGTCCAGCAGTCAGTGGACATGTTAGACTACCTCTTTCAGCAAAGGCCAAGTAGATGTACATTAAATCAGAGGCCCAATACTTAGTGGGACCTCTGGATTTGGAAGAGAACATGCACCCCATCTGGATGTGTGGCTTACAACTCTTTAGCAAGGGACCCCAAAAAGCTAACAGCTTTAAATGGAACTCAGAACAGGAAGGCTCTCCAGCTAGTCTGTGGTTCAGTACAAGTAGCTCTGCCATTTGGCCCATCTTCCAGTGGACTATGTATACCAGGATGCTGGAATGGAACCAGTGGGAAAACTTGATGCCTTTGTCGCCACAGCTGGAAACCAAGAGATTTGGAACAGATCATGCTTTCTTCAGCAGATAATTTTTTCCTTTCGGGAAAAAGCTTTAAGTTAACTATGGGGTCCTGATAGAGACTGAGTACCTGACCATGGGACAGTAGGTTAACTTGCAGTCTGAACTATTACCATCAGTTTGGTGTACCTAGAAGCATTCCATCTTCAAATGGAGGTTATACATGCAGGGATGGGCTTGAGCAAGCCCTGAAGACAAAAGTAAGTAGTATTTGCAGGTGCTCACACTCATTATGTACCTACTCCTGTCACATGGCAACCGCTCCCTCAATCTACACCAATAGCTCTCTGTGGAGTCTCCAAGGACCAGTCAACTGAAGAGGAAATAATGTACATCTAGTTTTTAGCTGGTTTTTCCCAGTATGCTGGCACCACGAAGAAGTAGTCTGCTAAGGTATTGCAGCCCCACTAAGGCATAGCTCTTAAGGATGATGGGGAAAGCAAATGTTGAAATCTTCTTTGGGGGCAGAGTATGGAACAGTACATGCCATTGTCCAATTTATCTGGCAGGACAGATGGCTTGAAGGAAGTATCTATACCAATTGATGGTAAGAGGGAAGGAAGGACTGACCATTAGAGGTTATTGATTTGACCAGATAGAGATTTGGATCCATCAAGATTGGATTGGATTAAATCGTTGAATTTAATGATAGGTAGGTCTGAGGAATAGGCAGGAGTGATATGAAAAATATGTGACCAATACAGAATACAGCAGAGGCTTCCACTCCTATGATCATCCACACAAGGAAGTTCTAGAAGCAGCCACAGTTTCGAGAGGCCTAGATGGTATTTATCTGCTAAGATGGTAATTCCCAGCTCCTGGGAGCTGGCCCTGCTCTGTTTAGGGGGGAATGCAGAACTGAGGGCCACTCTAAGGAACCATGATGAATTGGTGAGTTGGCGTGCAGGTTGACAGGTCAGGGTAAGGCATTTCACTTGGTATTGATCTGGGGCCTCTAGGACAGGAGAAATTAGGGTAAACTGCAAGGAGCGAGCATACCAGTAACTCGTGTGGCTGCTATTTATGAAGCAGTATGCCAATATTTTAATACTTTAATAACTAACCTAGATCTGCTGATATGTACTAGTTGAGCAGCAGCCTGAGTGAATGGGTATCTTGGAATAGGACCAGAAGATGAGATCCATATAAATGTTCTTCAAATAAACCCCAACTATAGATAAAGCTCTTAATGACTAGGTGAACTAAATGATCAATGCTGTGGGTATCAGTTGGCTTCTCTTTCCATCTTCGCCAGTGCTATTTAAATGGTCTCATGAACAAAGGAGTCATAGAGACAGTGATGGAGGCTATGGATGAGTCATGGTTTCAACAAAATGGGCTTTCTTTCTGAGCGTAGATGTAGCTATACCACTTCTAAACACTGAAGTTGCCTGCAGCAGAAGCCAACTCTGAGCCTCTAAACTGAGGGGAGCAGCCCTCTGTAAGTTACACTGGACCCTGCAGTTGGCCAAGGCCATGCTTGCTGCACTAAAATCTCAAATACACCCAGTGGGGCAGCAAGAAATAAAAACTCAGAATTCTGTCACTGTGGTGCAAGAAGAAAATTCTCTCATGATAATAAGGTAGGCCCTTGAGGATTGAATGAAAACTCCCAATATGCACTGAACTTGATAAAGCTCCTACTATCTTGGTCTGTGTCCACCACATAATATCTGCTGACTTAGTAGGAAAAAAAAAAAAAACAAATAAAAGTAACATTAATTGAGAGCAAGTTACTTGCTAGTGTCAAACCTAGACTACCTCTACTGATCTGGCTCAACTCAGATTGATTCCAGCATAGAAAGGGCAAATGATTTATCCTCACTGGAACAGTCCTTTCTTCTGCATTTGGATTCACTTATACCATCCTTGAATTTACTGAATGCCTTATACAGTGTCGTAGCCCACACGATATTGCATTTGGCCAAGGAACTCACTTTATGGTCCACAGCAGTTTGGACAGGGATTGGGTGATATTTCCCAGGTTACAGAATATGTCCTAAGCCAGCAGACCAACTTGGGGTTCAAAGTTTGATAAGGGTGACACCTAAGACTCATTTAGAGGGTACGTTCGCTTTGGCTCACCACTGCATTAACAAGCAAGCAGTGGACTCAGGACATGAATAAAATTAAGTACACATGTGAATGGAGCGGTTCCCTGAGGAAGGAGCCACACCAGCACCAGGGGTCAGCCCGGCTGTCATGTAAGAGTTTCTTGCTGCTCCATAGTCACCACTGTCCATATTCTAATAACCTCTGTAGTTCTTTTGTAGGTCTACCCATGGCACACCACACAATAATCTATGTATTGAGCTTATTTATCCCTTAGCTTGAAGACACAGGTCAGGGAACTAAGAGATGGAATTGGGATGGTGCTTTTTCACTCTTATACTTCATGACCACCTTGAAAAATTTATTCATCTTTTCCTTGAAACTAATGGTTTGACTGGTTTAGAACTTTTGTCACAAAGGAAGGAATGCTTCCATTATGTTGTGTAGGTTGAATACTGCACACTCCATGGACCATATGCTTTGTAGCCTGATATATCAATATCCGGTTCAGTACGAATGTGATTTTGGTTTGTCTCCCTTTCCAGAGTGCCTGAATATGTTTGTGTATATATGGAGGAACAGTTGAATTATGTTAAACTATTTTTTCCTTTGTGGTTTAAAAATGTAAATGTCTATTTCCATTGACTGTCATTTTTTAGCAGCTGCCTATCATAGAAACTCATTTTTTTTTTCTCATGAAGCTTGATGGGAAGCTGAGTCGGCCTCCCATTATAAGGTTGAGAAAAGCACCTACTTGTTCTCTGTCTTCTCTGGCGGTCAGGGTCCAGCGATGTGATCTCACATGGCAGCCAATCAATCGCACTCACACGATACTGAATCTGGACCAAGTGATGCAAATGAGGACGGTATAAAGAATTTATTCTGCAGGTCACAGCAATGACAACAACATCCAGCTTGTGGGAGAGACAGTAACAGAGGAACCAGCAGCACTGCCTCGTGCCCAAGGCTGGGTGCCAGTTACAGTGTCTAGGATTTGCTGAAAGAGGCACCTGTTCTCTAGGGACTGTCTTGGTACAGGTTTTGACTGCAGTTTTGGCTGCCTGGCCTCCCTTTGTTGCTACCTATCTTCTGAGTTTTATTCTCCAACCTTCTCAGAGATCTGGTGGGCCTCCCAATATTCTCTCAGTGAATTATCTTGCTTCTTAAATGATCTGGAGTTGGTTTACGTTATGTGTAGCTAAGAACCTTGACTTGGAGGAGTGCAGAGAAAAAAGATGAAGCCGTTAGATTAGAAACAGTTTGTCAGGAGCTCTGCGTAATTATTAAGTTTGAGCTTTGTCCTAAAAGCAAACAAAACACACTGAAGGATTTTTAAGGAAAGATAAATGTAATCAGAGGAATGTTTTAAAATGATCTTTTTGGTAGCAGTGTACAGCATAGACTGGAGAGAGGGAGGAAATGAAGGTCGGAGGGAGCAGTTAGGAGGATGTTACAGTAATTCAGGTGACAAACGATGACGATATAGAAAAATCACAGTGGTAGAGGAGCTATACAGGGTAGGGTAGATTAAAAGATATTTAGGAGATGGACCATCAGGAGTTGACTGGATTTGTAGGATAAAAGAGAGTGAAGATTGAAGATGATTTCAAAATTTCTAATTGAACTTAATTAGAGGGATAGAAGGAAAATGAGTAGAGTTTTGGAAGAAGAGAATTTAAGGTGTGTTAAGTCTGAGAGGCTCTTCTCCAGGTGGAGATGGTCTTTAAGCAGTTAGAAACACGGAGCAAGGATTCAGCAGAGACGAGTCGCTGGGGGTCTCTGTTGGTTGTATGGTTAGTTGGAGCCAAATAAGTAGAGGAGGTCTCAAGGAGAGTGAAAAAAATATAAATCTTCATTATAAATTTGAAGATCCTAAACTGATAAAAAAAAAAAAACTCCTTATTTGTTATGTCCTTGTATATGATGCTCTAAGTGCCCACAGGGCCTTATCATGGCTTGTGCGGGCCCTAGTTGCCCCTGAATGCCCATACACCTGCTGCCCCACCGCATCGTCCTGGCACTCACCATTCCACTACAGGCACCTGTGGCTTTGCCTCTCTGTCTACACCGAGGCAGGCCAGAAGCAGCAGGGAGCAGCCCTCAGCTATGAAGGATGAGCATCAAAAGATAAACAGCTCAGATTTCCCACTCCTCACGTGGAATGACTTGGAGGGATGTCCCAGAGTTACCCAGCAGGAATGATCCTCAGTTGCCCACAGTGGTAAACTGCTTGATTATGCACTATTGATTTTGGGCACTTCCTTGTCTTTTTCTCATTTCCTACTAGTACTTTTTGGGATCACCTCCCAAATAAACTATGTGCACTCAGATCCCTGTCTCAGGATCTGCTTCTGGGGGAATCCAAACTAAGACAGCCTTCCTATTCTTCCTGGTCATCTGAGGGTGAACCACTTGAAATATATAAACTGCTTATGTTTATATTATATACAGAAGTGCTGCCACATTTTCTGTCTTATCCTATGCCATTTTCTCTCAATGCTGCCCATCTATAATCTCTCAAAACAGACATGGAATTATAAATGAACCTTCTTGACCCAAAAGACACAAAGGCATAATAGACACCTGGATAAAAAGTCCCTCATCTATTCTAGGAAACAGGTGTAGTGATAATCATATTTTGTATTTACTAAATCTTTCCTTCCGAGGAGTTCAAAGTGTTCCTTATGAATCCCCTGTGGGTAAGAACAGTACCGGCTTTTAACACAACTGTAAATTATGTAAAGTGCAAATTATATGAAATTGGGCTTTAGAAACTGTTCCCTTTCCCCTTCAAGTGGCCTTCTCTCTGCTCCCTTGCACCCTGCGACCTAGACCCCTTCCTGCAGCCCCATTTCTGTTTTCACTCCCCACTACATTCCTTCCTATAGTGACTTTTTCTTAATCATCTTTTGGCCAATCTCATCTTAAGGGGTGATTATTAATATTATTAATGTGGCATTAATTTCTCCAGGAGTTTTTGTGTTTTAACAGGACACATTTACAAACTGAAAATCCAAAGAAATGAAATTGAGTAGCAGGATCATAGACAGATAAGAACTTTTGGTCAAAAATAGTATTAGGCCACTTACAATACACGAGATCTCAAACAGATTGATGGGGAGCTTTCAAGAGGAAAAGCCTGAGTTCAAGAAGCTCGAGCTACTTCTGTTCCAGAGACAAATTTAAAAAACAAAAATGAAACCAAAAATGATGGGGAGATCTCATGTAAAAAGTTCTGTACAGGGGGCGCCTGGGTGGCTCAGTCGGTTGGGCGGCCGACTTCAGCTCAGGTCATGATCTCGCGGTCTGTGAGTTCGAGCCCCGCGTCGGGCTCTGTGCTGATGGCTCAGAGCCTGGAGCCTGCTTCGGATTCTGTGTCTCCCTCTCTCTCTGCCCTTCCTCTGTTCACGCTGTGCCTCTATGTCTCTCAAAAATAAATAAACATTAAAAAAAAATTAAAAAAAAAGTTCTGTACATTTGATTACCCAGAGTGAGATAAACTTGCATGTTTCAGGTTAAACCTTATTGACTATTTTCTGTGTGCAAAGCACTTGTGGAAGGCAGACAGAATGCTAACAGATGCCCACAGTCCCCGTCCTACTGGAGCTTATTTGTGATACCTTCTCTCTATCTCAAGGTTGCAGAAGGAAGACTGCAACTATCAAAATGGGCTCCACAAATTGGCCCACAGGAGAGAGGTGGGGACTTCAGAGCTCACTGGAATTCAGAGTGTCTGCCTGAGTTAAAGAAAATACTGCATTTCTAAATAGGCATGTCCTTTTCCTTAAACCCTGCACTCAGGAACAAAGAGTATAGTGCTTAAAGAGCATAAAGAAACCACATCCTTCCACAATCTCTTTTTAAAAATAATGGTGGTGAGAGGATAGAAAATTCTTCCCAAATATGTCTCCCTTAAAATGTGCTCCACCAAAGGAAGATATTGATTGAAAAATAGCACAAATCCATTGTTTTCCTCTCTCTCTCCCAAATATGAAACACCAACTGGAGGAAAGAAAAATATTATGCCAGCAACTTAGCAACACAAACAACCAACTTCAAACCTAAAAGGAATTTCCCTGCCTTGGGGAGAAGAGCTCCCTCTTTGCTGGGTATGGTGAGGTCTTCCTGTTATAGACAGCTGTTCAATACTGCCTCTGAAGACTGTGGAACAAATACATTGTTAATCCAATGCCCCAGAATATACTCAGCAGAAAGTTTATTTTCAAAATGTTTAAAGGCTGGAGAAGCAGCCACCCCATGTTGGGGCTTTCTATACCCCTAGGCCTTCTCTGACCAAATTGATCTAAACTCTATGAAAAAATATATAATTTTTTTCCCAGCGACCATAACAACTATTTCCATAAAGAGGTCCAGATGTTTAATTTTTCCAAAAGAAATTTTAACAAAAACAAAATAAAAGTAACTGAGGAAGGATCATTTTTCCATTGACTTCTTAACCCAAATGGGACTGGTTACGCCAGTCAAAACCACAGATTCACTTCTCCCAAGTACTCATCCTTTTCGTCTTTCCTGGTTTCTGCCTTGACACAGGTGCTTTCCCAGAATGCCTCTGACCAGGCATTTGCAGCCACTGTATTTAATTTCAAGAAGCTGTTTTTCAAAAGCCAGCTGTGGACAGCTGTAGGTTGTCACATTCTCTCTCCAGCCCTCTGGGCCTAATAATAAGTAGAACATGGTTTCATCAGCTTGAGCTACATTTTCCTAAGTCAGTTAGGAAATCCCCTCATCTAGTGCTCTGCAAAAACAAATGCAGCTTTAGAAATAACCGATTTTCAAATAGGCATTGACCTGTTCAGTCTCCCATAAGTAAGAAGAGTTGGTTTGGGGAGATGAGAATAAATGGTGTTCAGGGACCAGAGTGGGAAGCAGTCATTTAAAATAGCACCAGCCCAGCCATAAAGTCATGCTTCGGAGTTTTTATTGCTCTCCTAGTTTTGATGTCTGAGCTTAGAAGAAGTTTCTCCTTCTGAAAACTCCAAACCTTCTTATAATTTTTGTGAAGATGAATTTCTGTGGAAACAGTGAAGGCTGGAGACCTCTCTGGGAGCAGTAGGATACCTGGACACCTACCTGGACCCTCTTGTCAACCATAAAAATAAGAGATGTCTGTGGGTGTCCCATAGCTTGTTTGGTTAATGCAATGGCTCATAACTAAAATGCCAGTTTAACCACCAGTTTGTTTTGCTGGTGTTTGGTTTATACATAAACATGAGTGGGAAGAGACCAATTTTTTTTTAAGTATGAATTTTATTTTTATTACTGCTGCTTTGTTTTTTGTTTCAAAGGGATGGCATGGACTCAGGGTACAACAGCTGTACTCAGCCCAGCTGGAAGGCCCTGGATTTTGAACTTCTATTTCTTAAAAAGGAGTTGTGTGTTGAACATTCAAGTGCTGTTAGCCATCTCTATTTTATTTGCCCTCCAGCTCCTTGTAGAGCAGAATCCAAGACCACCTCCGGCTCAGACAGATGGAAAGGGCTGAGGAGCTGGGACATGTAATTTAGACCATAACATCTCTTGAGGAGTTGGGCTGCTACCCTCAAGGCTCTTCTCACATGCCCTTATTATTCAGGGTACACTGAAGTTTTATCTTTGTGTCCCTCCTGTCCTCTCCCAACCTCATATAATACATCCCTGAGGAATATAGTTTTGGTCCAGCTTGGCACATCATCTTAATATGTTGTGCTCATTAGGATTGTAAATGGAGTAACCTGGGACTATAATACACACAAAGTAGGCACTTGGTAAGTACTGACCAACTTACATCCTAGATCACGAAATAATTTGAGTGACGAATGGGTTTCCCAAGCAAACAACAAAAACGAAAACAACAAAAAACAAAATAAAACAAAAAAACCCACTCTTTATGTTATTTCCCAGGGCCACTGAATATTCCTTAAATGCTCAGACACACAGGCGTAAACCTTATCAAAATCTAATCCCAAGGTTGACCTGGAACAAGATGGGTTTGTGGGAGATTAGGGGGTGGAAGTACAGTATTGAATTCTTTTTCTTGTTTTATGTTCCCTTAAAATTTATTAAAGTATAGGTATTCTTTTATCAAATTAAAATCCTGAGTGTAGTGGCTGGTAATTCAATGAGAAAATATGGTCTATGATGATAAATTTGAGCCCAGATGGAATAATCTAGTGATGCTTTAGATGATTAATTTTTCCAAATGATCTCATCATTCCTTCTAGACAAGAGGGAATCAACTTTCCTATAGCCCAGAATGGATTTCTACTAGGGATTCTGGCCTAGGCCAAGCATATTTCTTGAGGATAAGTTGTATATGTGGAGTCAAGAGGGTTAATCCAAGATGCAGCATTTTAGGTAGAATATGCAGCTTAGCCCGACTTTCCGAATGAGTTGTCCATTTGAAGGGGCTGGGAGATCATAGAAAAATCTGTGTGCATGCTAATGACATGAGAACCAGGGAGATTAGAGTATAATGAAAGTCCAAAACAGAGAATAAGTGGCGAAGTTGAGAAATAGCCTGAATGGTGAGAAGGTAATGGAAGGGATTTTTTATGAGGTGGTAGTGGTTTTGGGTGTGGCCCAGGAAGAAAGCCATTAATGCTCCAACTTGGTGTGAACACTTCTTAAATTTGTTTCTAGGAAAAACAGATTGGAAAATCAATTAACTAAGAATTATGGGAAAATGAAAACAATCAGTAGGATCAAAAGAGCAAGGGAAATGAAAGAGAATATAGTTAGAAGGTGGCTCATCCCATTGGAATAAAAATACAATATGCAAGTGATTTTGTAGACTACAATCAAGCTTCTAGAGTAAGTAATTTCTACTCTCCTTTTAGTGTGGACCAGTGTAAGACATCATCGTTATTAATACGTGGGTTAATAATCTTGGGTTATTAGCAGCGTAAAGGCAAACTATTCAATAATTGCCCTGATGGGAAAGGGCTTCAAATTTTATCTTATTTTTATAGAAAAATTTCTCTACATTGTTCCTACATTGTAGGAACTCTACTCAAGATACTGGACACATCAGGTATAGACCTAAAGACCACTTGATCTAACAACTTACAGTGATTAAGGATGCCTTGAAAGGCAGAACCCAGAAATGTGTTCCTTCATGGTCATTATTAGAAATTGTTATAGTTATAGCATTTTATTCTTTCAATAGAAACAGTTTATTAATTTCAAATTATCCTATTCACCAGTAGTTTTAATATAAGTCTAATTCTGTGCCTTAAAAATACATCTTTTACTTTAATCTATTTCCATACGTTAATATGTTTGAATAAAGATCTATTTCTTTTCTAGCTAGAAAAGAAATATGCTCATTTTAAAAACTCCAAATAATACAAAGGTATACAAATTTAAAATTTTTCACCAATTACCACCAGCCCAGGCAACAATCATGATTTAGGTCAAGAAATATCCATGGGGCACCTACTATGTATTAGGCTCTGAGCCAAGGTCTATGGATGAAATAATGAACAGAAAAAAGATGCTGCCTCAGAAAGTCACCATTCAGAACAAGTTTTCAACTGAGGACTCATATGGGAGTCATTTAGAGTCCATTTAAAAATGTAGATAGTTTTGTCCCCCACTAAAACTACTAACAAAAATCCTTGATGACCCCACCAAGTTAAAAATTACCCAGCTCTTTTGTTCTTTGAAAAGATAAAATCACTAAACCTCTAGCCAGACTCATCAGGGAAAGAAGAGAGCGGGCCCAAATAAATAAAATCAAGTGAAAGAAGGTAAGTTACACTTGATACCATGGAAACACAGAAGATTGTAAGAGACTATGAATAATTGTATGCCAGCAACTGGTAAACCTAGAAGAAACAGATAAATTCCTAGAAGCAGACAACTGTCCAAGACTGAATCATGAAGAAATGGAATGTCTGAATAGATCAATTACAAGTAATAAAATCAAATCAGTAATTTAAAAACTCCCGAATAACAGGTCTGGGACCAGACGGTTTCACAGGTGAATTCTATCAAACATTTAAAGAAGTTAGTACTTATCCACAAATTATTCTAAAAAATTGAAGAGAAAGGAACACTTCAAAACTGATTTTATAAGGCCAGAATTACTGTGATGCCAAAACCAGACAAAGACACCACAAAAGAAATATTACTGGCTGACATGTCTGATGAACATTGATGCAAAAAATCCTCAACAAAATATTGGCAAACCAAATTCAACAATACATTAAGAGGTTCATATACCACGATCAAGTGGGATTTACTCCAAGGATGCAAGAATGGCTCAACATCTGCAAATCAATATGATACACCACATTAACAAGGAATAAAAATTATGTAATCATCTCAGATGCAAAAAAAATCACTTGACAAAATCCAATATTCACTTATATAAAAACTCTCCATGAAGTGGGTATATAAGGAATATATCTCAACATAAGAAAGGCCATCTATTACAACTTACAGCTATCATCATACTCAACAGTGAGATACTGAAAGATTTTTTTCACATGACCAGGGACTTGACAAGGATGCCACCGTCTCCACTCTTTTTTCCTCTAGTAGGAACTTTTAGCCACATAGTAGGAACTTTAATCAAGATATTGGACACATCAGATGTAGAACATAGTATAGGGAGTCCTGGCCACATTAATCAGGCAATAAAAAAAGAAAAAGCATACAAATTGGAAAGGAAGAAGTAAAAACCTGTCACTATTTGCAGATGACATGAATCTATATAGAGAAAACCCGAAAGACTCCACCAAAAAACTATTAGAATTAATAAATGCATTAAATAAAGTCACAGGATACAAAATTGACATATAGAAATTGGTTGTATTTCTCCACACTAATATTGAGTTATCAGAGAGAGAAATTAACAAAACAATCCCATTTTCAATTTCACCAAAAAGAATAAAATACCCAGGACTAATTTAACCAAGGAGGCAAAAGACTTATACTCTGAAAACTTTGAGACATTGATGAGAGAAATTGAAGATGACACAAATAAATGGAAAGACATACTGTGTTTGTGGGTTGGAAGAATAAATATTGTTAAAATGTCTATACTACCCAAAGCAATCTACAGATTCAATGTAATGCCCATCAAATTACTAATAGCACTTTTCATAGAACTAGAACAAAGCATCTTAAAATCTGTATGGAACCAAAAAAGACCCCAAATAGCCAAAGTTATCTTGAGAAAGAAGAAAACTGGAGGTATCATGCTCCCTGATTTCAAACTATATTACAAAGCTATAGAAATCAGAACAGTATGATGCTGGCACAAAATCAAGCACATAGATCAATGAATTTAGTAGAGAGTCCAGAAATAAGCCTACGCATATATGGTCAATTATTCTATGACGAAGGAAGCAAGAATGTACAGTGGAGGAAAAAACAGTCTCTTTAATAAATGGTATTGGTAAAATTGGATAGCTATACATAAAAGAATGAAACCACTTTCTTATACCATATACAAAAATAAGTTCAAAATGGATTAGACTTGAATGTAAGACTAGAAACCATAAAATCTCTAGAAGAAAACATAGGCAGGAAGCTCTTTGACATTAGTTTTAGTATTTTTTTGGACCAGTCTTAGACAAGGGTAACAAAAGCTAAAATAAACAAATGGGATTACATCATACTACAAAGCTTTTGTATGGCAAAAAATTAAATAATTTAAAAAATCAACAAAATCAATTTCAAGTTACTGAATGGGAGCAGATACTTGGAAGTCCTGTATCTGATAAGGAATTAATATTCAAAATGTATTTTTTGAGGTGTCTGGGTGGCTTAATCAGTTGAGTGTCCAGCTCTTGATTTTGGCTCAGGGAATTACTGAGCCAGGTCATGGGATCGAGCCCTGCATTGGCTTCACACTGAGCATGGAGACTGCCTAAGTTTCTTTCTCTGTCTCTCCCTCAGCCTCTCGCCCCAGCTCATGCATGTTCTCTCTCTCTGGAAAAAAAAAATGTAAAGAACATGCACAACTTCTCAAAAAAATCAAACAACCCAATTAAAAAATGGGCAGAGGTCTTAAGTAGACATTTTTTCCAAAGAAAACATACAGATGGCCAACAGGCATATCAAAAGATGCTTACCATCACTACTTGCCAGGGAAATGCAAATCAAAGCCACAGTGAGGTATCATCTCACATTTGTCAGACTGGCTATTATCAAAAAGGCACAAAGCAATAAGTGTTGGTGAGGATGTGGAGAAAAGAGAATTCTTGTGCACTGTTGGCAGGAATATAAATTGGTGCAACTACAGTGGAAAACAGTATGGAGTTTCCTCCAAAAATTAAACGTAGAACTATTACATGATCCAGCAATTCCATTTCTGAGTATTTACCTGAAGAAAATAAAAATACCAGCTTGAAGAGGTATGTGTACCCCTGTGCTCTTTGCAGCATTATTTATAGTCGCCAAGATATGGAAGAAACCTAAATGTCCATCTACAGATGAATGGATAAAGAAGTGTTATCTATCTATCACCTATCTTTATATCATCTATCTACCTTCCTTCCTTCCTTCCTTCCTACCTGTGTACCTACCTACCTAAAATGGAATATTACTGAGCCATAAAAAGAATGAAATCTTGCCATTTGAGACAACATGGATGGACTTAGAGAGTGTTATGCTAAGTGAAATAAGTCAGACTGAGAAAGACAAAAACTGTATGATTTCACTTCTATGTGGAATCTAAACAACAAACAAAACAACAAAAACATAAACAGACTAATAGATATAGGAGACAAGCTGTTGGTTACCAGAGAGGGGAGATGTTGTGGAGTGGTGGCTTAAAGGTGTAAACTTCCAGTTGTAAAAGAAGTCATGAAGGGGTGCCTGTGTGGCTCAGTTGGTTGAGTGTCTGACTCTTCATCTCAGCTCAGCTCTTGATCTCTCAGGGTCGTGAGTTCAAGCCCTGTGTTGGGCTCCACATTGGGTATGAAGCCTACTTTAAAAAAGTAGGTCATGGGGATGTCATGTACAGCATAGCGAACATGGTCAATAATATAATAACTTTGGTGACAGGTGGTAACTAGATTTATCAGGGGAATCATTTTGTAATGTCTGAAATACCAAATCATTATGATGTATGCCTGAAACTAATAGGATATTATATTTCAGTTATACTTCAATGCAAAATTACCCAGCTTTAGAATGCCAAGAACCATTAAGTAAGTGTTCAGTTTTCCTCCTTATTAAATTTTGCATACATGAGTGGTTTTTAGTACCTAAACAGTTTTGCAACTCCTGTATCTGTGACTGTTAAAAAGACTTGGAGTGACATCATTTTGCCTTTGCAAGTGGGAAGGAGTCAAGAAGAGTAACCATTATTGTAGTGAGGTTGTAATGTTTTCCATGACTTACTGTTCACATTTGAGGGCAGTGATCAGGAAGAGTGTTACCTATAGGAAGAGAACTTTATAAAGATTATACCTGTATACAAATTGAAGTGCTTAATAATTTTAATAAGCTACTATGAATATTTCAGCAGTTCATTGGGTTATATAATGGACTCTAATCTCTTTAAAGATTAAATTACTGATCTTTACTGAGAAACATTTCCTTTTTTTTTTTGATGCCTGTTAAGCTTTTATGGTTCCTATAGGTAATCAACTATGTATAATAATACAATAGTTTGGAACATTTTACTATGCTACTTTGAATTCTGGTTTATTTATTCATTCAACAAACATTCTTTTGCATGCACTACATGCCACGTGCTCTACTAGATGCTGAAGAAACAATGACATAAAAGACAGACATGCTTCCTTCCTCCCAAGCTTATTGTCTAGCAGCAAACACAATGTTCAAATATGATAAAAGCTCAAGGGGCTAAGATCATTTAGCAGGAGTCCCTGTCTGATCTAGGAGGTCTAGTACGGTGGGCGACGAGCATCCACAAGGAAATGACTTGTGAGAGGAGATCTAAATGATACAGGGCATGGAGAAAGTGATACGGGAGACCGTGTTCCCCTCAGAGAGGAAATAGCCTGTGTGAAGGCCCAGAGGCAACAGGTAGCTGGATGTATGTATGAGGAATGGAAACAAGTACAGAATTATAGTATGACTGGATCATAGAGTATGAAGAGGTATATAGGGGCTTATCCTAGAGTGCCTAAATGGGCTGTGCTTAAGATTTTCACTTTTTTTTTTGAAGGATTCTTTTTTTTTTTTAATGTTTATTTATTTTTGAGAGACAGAGCATGAGCAGAGGAAGGGCAGAGAGAGACAGAGGCAGATGCAGAATCCGAAGCAGGCTCCAGGCTCCGAGCCATCAGTACAGAGCCCGACGCGGGGCTCGAACGCATAGACCGTGAGATCATGACCTGAGCCGAAGTCGGCCGCCCAACCGACTGAGCCACCTAGGTGCCCCAAGATTTTCACTTTTAAGGGAAATAGGAAGCTAGTGGAGGGTTTTTATCAATGGGGAATGAGTTACTTGTGTTTTTGAAAGATCTTTGCCTGCAAAGTAGAAAATGGGTTAGAGAAGAGCCATCCTGGACATAGGAGACCAGTTAGAAGTATTGCAGAAGTTTGGGTGAGAGATGTTCATAGTCCCCAATAGCTATCAGCAAACTGCAGCCAGATCCCACTCACTGCCTGCTCATTTGCTTGCATATTTCCTTGGATGCTTTTGCACTAGACAGTGGAGTTGAGTGGTTGCAACAGAACTGTTTGGCCCACGGAGCCTCAAATATTTATGATTTAGCCCTTTACAGAACAAGTTTGACGACCCCTGGACAACCAAAGGTGGTGGTAGTAGGGACAGACTATAGAAATGAGAAATATTTTGCAGGTATACTCAACAGAAGCTGATGACTGGTAGGGTGTGGTCACACAGCTGGGTAGATGAGAAGGACATTTTCTGTGGTTAGTATTGTGGAATTGGAGTGATGTGTCTGAGTCTGTCTGTGTGTGCGTGTTTGTGTGTATGTGGCGACTCCACCTTTATGAGGAAAGTTAGAAGTCACAGTGTATGTGTGCTGTAAAATGGCTTTGGTGAGCCCTGGTGTGTGACTATTGTTATGTACCCAAATACATGGAGGTCATTTTTAATATTTCTTTATAACTTCAGAAAATGCAAGAGCTGTATTTATTTTCCATATTTGTTAAGTAAGGTGCATACAGTGAAGAGGGTTTTGATTCACTGCATATATGCTCAGTCTGAATATTTGATCTGTCTACCACACTTCCTATTTAATCCCGGAGGACTTGTTAGGGGAACAGGACATTTCAGTGAAACTAAAGCTCTGTTCCTTTATCTCCTTTTCTGAAACAAACTGAGAGGTGGTTTCCTGTATTGGGAAGGATCTTACTCTCCCACTTGGTGATTTATGATTTTCTTAGTTGCATCTGTTTATTTTGCATCCAGCCAATTCATGTTGGTTTTAAAGAAATATAAGTACAGGAAGAGGAAACATTGAAAAGACAGAGGAAGGAAGACTTCGGGATATGGTAAGGGTGAGAAGAATTTAGGAAAACACAAGCTCATCTGGATCAAGAGGGGGGAGATGGGGGAGGTGCTCGAAATAGGAAGCCCAGAAGGTAAAGAAATAAGAGGAGAGGGAAATGGAGGAACAAATTGTGCAAAATCTTGTTGAACCAGGCCTGAATCCAGTCCAGATTGACCCTTGATCTCATCCAAGTACTGTCCGGCCCCTTTACAGTTTGTAAGATGTGATGGAACCGCAGGCCAGAGTGGTGTGGCCAGAGGCCATGGACCTTGGGGAAGCATCTTGCCAGTGGGGTGATGTGGGAAGAAAGAGTGCCAAGCTGGCCAGACGCTGGTCTCTAATGCTATGTAATGAAGGCTAAGTGACAGACGGATATCCACTTAACTGCTGATTCCATCTCTCCACACCCTGTTATCATCCTTCGGCTGCTTTGTAGAAGGCAAATTTTGCCAGAAAATATGTTTTAGGTTACTTGATTTTTTTGATTCTCAGTCATTAAATGACTTCCTCTTTCCCCTCAGCCTATGTCAAGGTAAAAGCTTGAGATAGTGCCATTCTGGAACTGTCCATCTAGTTGTCCCCCAGAGACTTCAGATGGTATTTGGGGAAACTGCCAAAAGGAAGTACTAATGCTGAAAATCTCAGGCTGTTTCCACACAGGGAGCCCTCTGAAGCTCAAGAGTCTTTTGTGAAGTGTGTGTGTGTGTGTGTGTGTGTGTGTGTGACATTGCAGAGGGATAGGACTTACTGTATGATCACTCATCTCTACTTTTGAGTAAGCTAGCATTGCACTTGTTCCAATCATTTTGGCTTCTGTATTTTTGCTCGTATGAGCTCAATAAATTTTCAGCCACTGGAATTTGAGATTAGAGGGTTTCAAGAAATATAGAAGCAATTGGTAGCTTAGAGGCTAAAAATTAGAAGTAAGTCTCTTCTCATGAACTCTCATTTTTAAAGAAGAATCTCTCTTTCCTGAAAACCAAACAGAAAATAACAGGCACACAGTTTTGGTGGTTTACATCTTATTTATGACATTAACAACTTTGTCTGACCCATGTAAACACAATCAAAATTAGCAAGGACTCGGAAATTTAGAGCCAAGATATTCATACGCAGTCTTTTGGCAACTGCAAATAATTGTGAGGTGACTTGATTCTGTGTAGAAAGAAACAAATAGAAAATGCCCTGAGAGTCTGGATGGTGGATTCTGAGAGCCCACAGGCTTATTTGCCATATGATGAAAAACAACTACCACTTCAGTGAGGAGAGTGTAACTCCTTCAAGTGAAGGCAAATGACTGACATATTTTTCTAATTAATAAGTTTCATTTGCACCATGTTGAGCTTAGCTGCTTTGCACCCTGTATTCTTTTTTTCCCCTTCCCTCTGCTCCATTGTCCCCTTCTCTTTCTTATTTCCACAAATGTTTATTAAGTATCTATTATGAATTCAGCTTGAGGAGATACGGGGAAAACAGCTATGAGTCAGGCAGACATGCCTCTATGGAACACACTATCTACACTTCCAGGAATTTTTTCTTACGTTCTTATTTTTTAAAAGTGCCCGATGTATAATGTCTCATAATTAGATTACTAGTTTTTAGATTACTGTTCTTTTTTATGCCAAGTGTATCCAAAAAAAAAGGTCACACACAAAAATAATCTCCATGATAATGTTGATACTTCTCATAATATGCAAATTTAAGCTCTGTGGAAAGTTCACTTAAGTGTGATTTGTTATAAATGTCAAGTCAAAAAAGAAATGTTTATTTAGTGATATACTCTAGAACACTTTCCTTTTCAGTGGACGCACTTTGAATAGTTTCCAAAATCCTTAGAGGACTATCCAAGGAGTTTTGTGTGAGAGTTTGCCTTTCAGGGGTTCCAGCAGCAAAGGTTGTTGCCCCCAGGAGGCACATTGCAAGAAGAGTCCTCCATCTTGGAGAAGGGAAAGCATGGTTTTTGGGCGACACCCTGTCTATTTTAAATCATCGGAGAGGGGAAAAATATTTGTCTCTAAGACTGTAATTTTCCAGATGACGCCATATTGTTGCACAGTTGCCATATCATGAGAAAGAGCATTCTTGTGGTTTCTGTACTGGAAATCCTGTAGGAATGCTATTTCTGGCATCTTTTCATAATGAAGCCAGGCGAGTATGGGGAACAGACAGGCCAACCAGATACAGTTTGTGGTCTCTCGGCATTTTAGAAAAGTCCCTTCAACATGGCATTTTTTTTTTGTTAAATAGGATTTCTTAGTGTATGAGGTGTTGAGTGGGATGCATGATGAAGAGTAGGAGGTGGAAATATTAGTCCAGGTCAAATCCCAAAGCAGTGGTCTGGTCAGACTTCCAGACTTTCATGTGATTATTTTCTCATAAAAGAATTTTGGACTTCCAATTTTGTCTTTTTAGTACAGAGTATAAATATCTCTTTTGAAAATTAAATTTTTATAGCTAGGGATCACAGCTTAGTATACATTATAATAAAAATGAAAGTGATGAGGTGGGTAGCTGGATATTCAATAGTAGTTTTTCAGATCGAGTTTGGTTCCTATGAAAACCTACTTTCTGATTCTGAGCTGACTATCATGTTTAAGGAATTAATGACCTAGTTATACAGAACTCTTTATTTTCTGAAAAAGGAAAATCACAATGATTTTAAAACTCTGGCAACATTTTCTCCAGGTAATATTTTTCTTTTTAACTTAGAAAGTTACCTTGCAATGATACCTTTGAATAGTAGCTTCCAGAAATGCTTCTAGATTGTATGCAGTCTTTCTTCTCTCAGGTGAAAACACAATACCCTTAAAAGACTGTTTAATACCTAAGTATATAAATTATTTTGAGGATAACATGGTTAGAATTAGAGTACATTTCCTAGGCATTTCTGACATCAGAATGTATAACTGAATGGAACCAAACCAATAAATGAATTACAAATAAGCTAAACTTCTTTCATAGGAAGTGTTTTCTTCTTTTTTTTGCCAAGTGTTCTTCAAATGTTTCTGTTTCCTTCCTTCCTTCCTTCTTCCTTCCCTCTCTTCCTCTGTTCCTTCTTCCTTCCCTCTCTTCCTCCTTCCCTTTCTTTCTCCCTCACTTCCTTCTTTTTTTTCTCTCTCTCTCTCATGCCCCACCCTACCTCTCTTGATAGTTTTTCAATAGCAGAAATATAGGAACAGTTCAAGTTCGGGCCCTAAGCTAGCTCTTCCTCTCCTTTCCTGCTCCATGCTGCTATGGGTAGGTTGGGGAGATAATAAGCTTGGCCCCAACGGGAGGGTGTGGAGAGACCATATGGTTTCTCTGGCAGTTATTGGAAGCAGTGTTGACAGGCTTGGGAGAAAGCCAAGGTCTGAGTCTCCTGTGCCAGCAGGAGGACCGCAGTGACTGACGCAAATCTCTGGACAGCAGGAGTGAAGGAGGGAGCCTCCAGAGGCCAAGGTTCTGGAAGGTCTGGGTTTAAAGCCTAGTTAAGCTATTCAAGAAAATAACCTTTAAATGTAAAGATCCCTCTTTGTACTCAGGAGGGTGGTCTTTATCTTTCAGGCTCTTTGTGAATATGAAAACTGTTTATTGCATTTATTAGTATAATTAATGTAACTAAGGAATTTTAAATGCTAGACTAGGAAGAGATCCTTGGTTGAATCATAACTTTTATTACGTTGACGGAAAAGAAAGGCTGCGTACCGCTAGATCCTGGCTATCATTTGAAAATTTTGGACTTTTAAGAGAGAGTTGGAAAATTTTTCTGAAAACGTCTATAGCTACGGAGAGAAAGATGGTAAATTAAGAAGCGAAGTTATTAAGAATGGTGGGGAAATGGTGATTGGAGCCATGCTTTCCAGTTTTTATAAGGAAATGAAGAAAGCAACAACTGTTTTTGAGAAATGATTTAGTGACTGCATCTGCAAGAAGTGGGATCTTCCAATAAAGTTCTGCTCTGAGGCTCTTAGGTAGGGTACTGGTCTGCAACATGACTATTGCTGAAGAGGCTGTCACCAGCTGCGTTTCCTTCAGGAGGAAAGGGGTTCTTGGAGTGTTCCTGAGCAAAAGTAAATTAGAAGACAGTCCTTTGGCCTGCCTCCTGGCACTTCAGAGAGCCAGTGGGAAGGTGATATAGACCTAATGGACTTCATATGGGAAAATTTTGGTCCCTTTAAAGGCCAATCAGGGTCAAACACCATAGTCTATCCAACCTGTGAGCCACCAAAGATAATTTGCTTCATCCCGTTTTCAAAGTGTCACTAATTCTGCCTGTTCTGCTTCTTTCTTGGGTTATTATAAACCTGGAAGACAGATTCTCACAGAAACCTGAGAGAAAGACAGCAACTGGGAGATGCAGAGGTTATTGTGTTTAGAATCCTGGTCAGATTCCTTCAAGTCTCTGCCTGACTTCCTTTTGGGTTGGCCTGTTTCCTTTAATATCCTGGACAGTATAATTATTTGCATGGCTGGTCTTAAAAAAAATGGCAGACTTCAATAAAGTACCATTTCAATTAAAGTCATAGAAAGAAATAAGAGGCTATCACAATTATAAGTCATCTATCTGCCAGCTGGGCAAGTATATTCTCTCTCTCTTGATTGGCCATCCAAAGAGTTTTCAAGGATTAACAAGAAGAGTTAGTGAGAAGATCTGTGGTTACATAGGAATTTGCTACATATCTTGTGGGCTTTTCTGGAACTAGATTTGTTTTAGGGGAAAATGTGAGACTGGATTAATGCCATTTGTGGAATCTTGATACCTTGATCTCAGCTGCATCTACAGGCTTGAGTTTAAACCTATGTCAGATTGGACGGTGCTTCTGATGACAGCTTGACCAAAATATTATGAAATAATGGAAGAAAAAGTACAACTTAATGATAGAGAATTAGCCTCTGAATTTCTGGTTCACCCCTCAAGATGGAAAAACTAAGTACAGTAGTTAATGATCTTTTTGTAGCTCATGGAAGCAAAATTATGAAAACATTTTTGCTCATTTCAATTCTTGATGCAAGGATTTAAAGTTATAATCAGAAAACAATAAAAACTGTATGTATCACAGATAGTCTTTGATTCCTAGAAGTATTGATGTGGTCTTGGAGTGTATAACATTTTCTTGAAACTGCTAAATAACCTTCCAGGAAGAAGTCCTCTCTTTCTGGGAAGGCCTTGTGCTGCATAATGTGGGTTTTGACAAGGGCAGATCAATCTGTTAAAATTTAATAATTTTTGATCATTTAACAAGTTGGGCCAACAAAAAAGGGTGAATTATGCAGACTTTTCATTATGACAAATTATAAGAGTTAAACAGTCTCCTTTTGTACTCATGCACTGATTTTTCTCTTTGGGGGGCTGATAATGTTTGTTTCCAAACAAAACAATTTGATTTATTTTCTTTATTAAATTGAAAGAAGAAGAAGAAAAAAAACATACAACACTTAAAAATTCAGCTTCCTCATGTGACCTTTCACAAGCTGAAGAATATGCAAGGATTTAATTATAGTGGACAAGGGGGGAATCAAACCCTCTTTCTGTTATGATGCAATTAAGTACCTGTCAAACTCAGGCAACCCTTAATTTTCCTTGAGTGAAAGCAGTTGATGAACTTAAAAGTAATCTTACCCTTCAGGCTTTCTTTATGAAAGCCCTGTAATTAGAAATAGAGGTTCATCCAAACTTAAAAAGGTTTTTTTTTTCCCCTTGGAAACTTTGTTTTTTTTGACAAAAGCTGTAAGATTTTGTACTTAGTGTTGGACAGAGCAACATCAATTTTAACCAGTACCGAAGAGCAGACGTGTGTGGAACTGTGATTGCACATGTCATCTGCAGTTGTTACCCATGACCTGGCTGTTCAAAGTGTGGTCAGGGGGCCAACTGCATCTGCCTCACCTGGGAGCTTATTAGGACAGCAGAACAGTCTTGCCCCGGCTCCACTGAATCAGCAATTGCAAGTTAAGAACCCCAGATGCCTTGAATGCACATTAATGTTAAGATGCACTGGTTTATAATACTGAGTGGTTTGTGGCGGAAAAGGTGAACTTTAAATAAGATGATTGTTCCCAGGGGAGGAAAATTTTATAAGTCGAAGAGCAGTCAGTTTTATTTCTTGGATCTTAAGATCTAGGCAATGAAGGTTGCCAAAAGAAGTTTTTTGAAGCTTGCTCCTACCTCCAGGGGGTCGCACGAGAAATGGCTTTGGGTTAGATTCTGGAATGTCTTGTATTATTTCCCAAATTGGACAAAGAGTCTAGATCTCTGCTCCACAGGGCAGATGTGGCTCTCATTTTTCTCACAGGAAATATAATTTCCATGCAAGGGTGTCTGCCTGAAAGTAGTTGTTCAGTTAGTCTTTTTTTTTTTTTTTAATGTTTATTTATTTATTTTTGAGAGAGCGTGCGTTCACACACGTGCTTCAGTGAGGGAGGGGCAGAGAGAGGAGAGAAAGAATCCCAAGCAGACTCCACACCATCAGCACAGAGTCTGATTTGGGTTCAAACTCAGGAACTGTGAGATCATGACCTGAGCTAAAATCAAGAACCTCAACCACTGAGCCATGTGGGAGCCCCCAGTAAGTCTTTTTTTGAATGAATCATTGAATATATTCAGGTCATAGCTAGTTTTTGTTTTTTATTTTTTCATGTTTTGAGGGATCGAGCGAGCAGGATAGAGGCAGAGAGGGTTTTTTGGTTTCTTTGGTAATTTTTTTTTTGAGAGAGAGAGAGAGAGAGCACCCTCGATTTGGGGCTCCATCTCATGACCCTGAGAGATCATGGCCTGAGCTGAAATCAATAGTCTCCGTCGCTTAACGGACTGAGCCTGCCAGACCTCCCCATAGCTAATTTTGTAAAATGAAACATAAGGCACTCCATCTTTGACTCTTTCTCTTCCCTGGGGTACCAAAGTATTTGTGAATAATTCCATTATGGTGCCTATTGTTTTCAGATAGTTTGATTTTCTCTTTCTTTCCTATTTTAACTGTGAGTTATCTGAGTCTTGTACAGAGCTAGCAATGTTTGATTACTAAAAAAAAATGTATTAAAAAACATGGTAAGATATGCATAGCATAAAGTTGACCATTGTAACCATTTTCAAGTGTACAGTTCAGTGGCATTAAGTGTATTTACATTGTTCTACAACCCTCACCACCATCCATCCTCAGAACTTTTCAACCTGCAAAATTAGAACTCCATACACATTCTCCCTTCCCCCAGCCCTGACAACCACCACTCTACTTTCTATCTCTATGAATTTGACTACTCTAGGTACTTCCTATAAGGGGAATCATACAGTAATTTTTTTATGTGACTTGCATTATGTCCCTTGACATAATGTCCTCAATGACATTCATCCATGTAATACTACACAGCAATGAGGAAGAATGAAATCTGGCCATGCGTAGCAACGTGGATGGAACTGGAGGGTATTAGGGCTAAGTGAAATAAGTCAGTCAGAGAAAGACAAATACCATATGTTTCCACGCATAGGTGGACTTTGAGAAACTTAGCAGAAAACCATGTGGGAGGGGAACAGGGGAAAAGAAAAAAGACACAGAGAGGGAGGGAGACAAAACATAAGAGACTCTTAAATACTAAGAACAACCTGAGGGGTGAGGCGGGTGTGGGAAGGAGGACAGGGAGTGATGAGCACAGAGGAGGGCACTCGTTGGGATGAGCACTGGATGTTGTATAGAAACCAATTTGACAATCAATTATTAAAAAAAAAGATTCATCCATGTTGTAGCATGTATCAGAAATCCCTTCCTATTAGAGGCTGGGTGGTGTTCCCTCGTATTTATATGCCACATTTTGTTTAGTCATTCTTCTGTTGATGAACACAGGGATTGCTTCCACCTTTTGGCTATTGTGAATATGTTACTATGAACCAGTGGAAAATAATCTGTTTGAATCTGTGCTTTCAATTCTTTTGGGCATATGCTCAGAGTTGAATCGCTGGGTCATATGGGAATTTTAATTTTGGGGGCAATCTCCACAGCGTTTTCCATAGCAGCTTAACCATTTTACATTTCCACTGGAGGTGTACAGAGGTTCTTATTTTTTCTATATCTTTGCTGACATTTGTCGTTTTTTGTTTTGATAATAGCCATCCTATTGAATGTGAGGTAGTATCTTACTATGATTTTGATTAGTGATGTTGAGTATGTTTTCATGTGCTTCTTGGCCATTCATATGACCTCTTTGGGGTATATGTCTATTCGAATTCTTTGCCTATTTTTAAATCAAGTTGGTTTTTATTGAAGTGTAGGATTAAAGATTATATGTATTTTCTGACTATTAACCCTTTATTAGATATGTGTTTTGCAAATAATTTCTCCCATTCCTTAGGTTGCCTTTTTATTCTGTTGATAGTGTCCTTTGATGCACCAAAGTTTTTATTTTCATGTAGTCAAATTTATCTATTTTTGTTGTTTTGATGTTGCCTGTGCATTTGGTGTCATATCCAAGAAATCATTGCCTAATTCAATGCCCTGATTCTCTTCTCCGACGTTTTCTCAGAATTTTATGTCTTATATTGAAGTCTTTGATTCATTTTGACTTACTTTATGGTGTATGTATTTTGACTTAATTTTTGGTGTATGGTGTAAAGCAAGGGTCCAGTTTCATTCTTTTGAATGTAGATATCCAGTTTTCCCACCACTGTTTGTTGAAAAGCCCATCCTTTTCTCTTTGAACAGTCTTTGAACCTTTGTCAAAGCCATTTAGCCATATCTGTGAGAGTTTATCTTGGGCTATCTGTTCTGTGTGTTTATATGCCAATACCACTGCATATTGACTGCTGTAGCTCTGAGGTAAGTTTTGAAATTAGGGAATAGGAGAAGTCTAGCTTTGTTCTTCTTTGTTGTATTGGGTATTCAGGGTTCTTAGAGATTCCATATGAATTTTAGGACGGATTTTTCCATTTCTTGGAAATATGTCGAGATTTTGACGGGTAAACAATGGTTTTTGACAGTCTATATGAATGGATAAATGAATGAATTTTTAAAGCTAGCTTTTGCCTCTAATTATGGAAAGCATGTTAGTTAAAAAAATCTTTAGCAATAATTAACAATTTTTTTAAATTCCATTGTGGCTAATATATAGTGTTATATTCATTTCAGGTATACAATATAGTGATTCAACAACTGTATACGTTACTGAGTGCTCATCAAGGTAAGTCCCTGCTTATTCCCTTCACCTGTTTCACCCACCTCCAGTCTCGTAACTGCCAGTTTGTTCTCTATAGTTGAGTCTGTTTTTTGGTTCATCTTTTTTCCTTTGTTTAGTTTCTTAAATTTCACATGTGAGTGCAATCATATGGTATTTGTCTTTCTCTGACTGACTTATTTCACTTAGCATAATACTCTCTAGTTGCATCCATGTTGTTGCAAATGGCAAGATTTCATTCAATTTTATGGCTGTACCAGTTTGCCTTCCCATGAACAGCGTGGGAAGGTTCGCAAAATATGCCACTAAGTAAGTTAATCCGTTCAATGGAATTTAAAAATTATCGGGGCACCTGGGTGGCTCAGTCGGTTAGGCGTCCGACTTCGGCTCAGTTCATGATCTCGTGGTCTGTAAGTTCGAGCCCCGTGTTGGGCTCTGTGCTGACAGCTCAGAGCCTGGAGCCTGCTTCAGATTCCGTATCTCCCTCTCTCTCTGCCCTTCCCCTGCTCACGCTCTGTCTCTATGTCTCTCAAAAATAAATAAACATTAAAAAAAATTATTTATCTTTTATCTCTCAGCTGTAGCTGAGATATATCTGGAAACAGTGATTATTTGCGACACCAAGGACATGAAATTGATTTTTTGTTTCAAAGCTAGATCCTGAAAAAATTGTAAAATCTTCCCCTCCTTTTCTTCTTCATAGATTTAACATTATGTACAAAAGAAAAATGGTAGAAAGTCAAGCAGTGCAGAGGGGTAAAAAATGAAAAGTAAATCTCTTGCCTTCCCCTTTTGATTCCACAATTCACATTCCAGAAGCAGTCATTCTTAGTAGTTTTTGATGTATCCTTCCAGAAATTTTTGTGCATTTAAAAGTGTATATATATATATACACTTAAATTAATCCACAGGTGGCCCTTAAATAGTATGGGTTAGGCATATTGATCCTCCATGCAGTTGAAAATCCATGTACAACTTTTAACTCTCCCCAAACTTAACTACTAATAGCCTATTGTTGACTGGAAGCCTTAATGATAACAGTCAATTAACACATATTTTATATGTTATATGTATCATATATTATATTCTTACAATAAAGTAAGCTAGAGAAAAGAAAATGTTATTAAGAAAATTATAAAGAAAATACATTTATAGTATGGTAGTGTATTTATAAAAAGAAATCCCTGTATAAGTGGGCCCATTCAGTTCAAACTGTGTTGTTTCAGGGTCAACTCTGTGTGTGTGTGTGTGTGTGTGTGTGTGTGTGTGTGTGTGTGTGTGCGTGCCCATGCAGGGGACAATACTGTATACATTGTTCTATAACTTGCTTTATTCAGTTCATAGATAACTTGGACATCTTTGCATAGCCATATATATGGATATACTTACAATTTTAAAGGGTATAAAATATTTCACTGAATGGATACAGCAAACTGTTTTTAACTAGTAACATTCATATTGTTTTGAGTTTTTCTTTCTACAGTGTTTCTATGAACATCTTTGCACATATATTTTTA
The DNA here is from genome assembly GCA_030068075.1 of Paguma larvata. Taxonomy (NCBI): domain Eukaryota; kingdom Metazoa; phylum Chordata; class Mammalia; order Carnivora; family Viverridae; genus Paguma; species Paguma larvata. The sequence goes on along the minus strand of CM057828.1, from coordinate 78,648,480 downwards.
AGCCTTTGTGTGATAGCTGCCTTTGGGTGAATTTATATAAGTAGAATTGCTGACTCATAGAATATATGCATATAAAGTTTTTATTTATTTTTGTCAAATCACCCTCCAAAACATTATACCAATTTATACCCAAACAATAGGGTGTGACAATGACAGTTTCTCCAAACTGTTGCCAACATTGGGTGTCATCAAATGTGTAATCTTTCCTGATCTGTTGGATAAAAAATAGTATTTCCTTAATTTGATTTGTATCCTGTAGTTATCATTATGTTTGGGCATTTTTTTTGCTATACTTGTTGGTCCTTTTATTTCTTCTTTAGTGAAGAAGAAATGGCCTTTTCTTTGCCCACTTTTTCTATTAGGTTACTTATGGTTTTTTGTTTTGTTTTGTTTTAAAGTAGGCTTTATGCCCAGGACAGAGCCCAACACATGCCTTGAACTCACAACCTTGAGATCCAGTCCTGAGCTGAGGTAGAATCATATGCTTAATCTACTGAGCTACCCAGGCGCCCCTATGGTTTTTTTTAAAGATATACATGTGTGTGTGCGTGTGTGTGTGTAAAAGGTTCATTATAACAATTTTGAAATGTAATACATTCCTATGAATACAAAAACAAAAGAGTAAATCATGAAAAGTAACTCTCATACCTCTTTCCCTCATCTACCTAGTAGTCCTCTTGGAGGAAGCCATTGTTAGAGATGGATGGCTTTTTTCATGTTGTCCTAACGTGGCTGATTTGGCCCTGAGATACGAAAGATGGAAAAAAGAAAGTGTTCCTAGGTACAGTGCTGCCATAAGACCTCTCTGGATAGGTTCTCTGTGATGGAGCAGTTGGTTATGCTTTCTTGTGAAGCCGTGACCAGTTTGGCAGTGTTCCATCTTATATTTGTGTCCCTCCTTTCCTACCTCACTTCCCTGTACTCACTCTCGAGACTTAAGGATTAAATTCCTCATTAATGTGCTAGTAATCTTTGCCTTGGGCTCTGTTTTCCAAAGAACACTGGAGCAGACACATTATTTGTGGTATGTGTAAAAAAACAAAACTAAAACAACAACAGCAAAATCCTTTTGGGAAGGCTCAAAAGTAAATATGCTGATTTAATTATGCCATCTTAAAATTGAGTGTTGAAGTTTATCAGATGCTTTGTGTCATATTATAAAACTTTTTTTCTGTGTTGAATTACGTAAGTAGATTTCCTAACACTTATCTTTGTATTTCCATGATAAAGCTTTCTTGATTGTGCATATTACTCTTCTAAAATGCTGTCAGATTCTCTTTTTTTTAAAACACATTAGGATCTGTAATAACATTTATAAATGATATCGTCCTAAAATTATTTTTAATGAATATTATTAGGATTTAGTCTCAATTTATGCTGGTTTTATTTTAGTTTTTTTTTTAATGTTTTTATTTTATTTTTGAAAGAGAGACAGAGTGTGAGTGGGGGAGGAGCAGAGAGGAAGAGGGAGGCACAGAATCTGAAGCAGGCTCTGGGCTCTGAGCTGCCAGCACAGAGCCGGATGTGGGGCTCAAACCCACAGACTGCGAGATCATGACCTGAGCCGAAGTCAGACGCCGAACCGACTGAGCCACCCAGGTGCCCCTATTTTAGTCTTTAAGTAATCAAAAATATAATAAGGAGCTCCTGGGTAGCTCAGTTCATTAAGCATCTGATTCTTTTTTTTTTTTAATTTTATAATAGTTTATTTTCAAATTGGTTTACATATTAACACCCAGTGTTCATCCCAACATGTGCCCTTTTTAAGCATCTGATTCTTGATTTCAGTTCAGGTCATGATCTCACAGTTCATGAGTTCAAGCCCCACACTGGGCTCTGCACTGATGGTGTGGAGCCTGCTTGGGATTCTTTCTCTCCTGCTCTCTTCTCCTCACCTGCTTATGCTCTCTCTCAAAATAAATAAACTTTAAAAAATATAATAAAACATCTGAATCCACTATCAACATGAAATCAAAAATATTAAGAATAATTTACATCTTCCTATGAAGTCACAATCTACCTGTTCCCATGCCTTACCTCTACCTGCATTAGTAACCATCTGAGTTTTGTTTATCTCATTTTCTTTTATGTGCGTGTAGGTGCACACACACAAATGCGTATGTATTTTTATCACATGCATATATTTTAGTTGTTTTCTATAGAATAATATCTTTTGGGATTTGCTTTTATTATTTTTCTATGATTCATCCATATTCATTTAATATTCAGCATGCATTTATTGAGGACCTAATATGAACTAGGAATTTTCTAGGTAATCAGAACAGACAAAAATTTCTTTCCTAAATTTTAGTTGAAGAGATAGACAATAAAGAAGATTAATAAGTATAAATAATAGTACACAGTGATAAATGCTAAGGAGAAAAATAAAAAAGAAGATATGAAACATTGAGAATAGGAGGGTTTAACTTTTCAGTGGGAAGATAGGGAAGGGTTCCTTGAGATAGTACTTTGGGAGGAGTCCTGGAAGCAGTGAGGGAGGTAGCCACGCAGGTATCCAGGCAAGAGGATTTCTGGCAGGTGAAATAGCAAGTGGAAGAGCAGAGTCAGGAGGGTGGTTGGCCTGTTTGAGGAATAGGAAGGAGCCTGGGGTGGTTGGAGCAAAATGAAACAGCATTGTCAATAATTGTTTATAATTTGCTATAATTATTTTTTATAGTTTATTGACACGAAGATTGAAATAAGGTTCATACCTAGTAATTAGTAGATAAAATCTTAAGTCTCTTGGAATAAAAAGATCTTCCTTCCATATTTTTTTCTTGAAATTTACTTTCTGAAAAAAATTAATTGATCCAGTATATTTTCTCACATTCTGAATTTTGGTGAGATATTTTTTGACATGTTCCTATGTTTTCTATATTTCCTTTAAGTTGGTAGTTGTATCTAGAGGCTTCATCAGAGTCAGAATCAATGTTATTGGCAAGAACACTTCATAAGTAAGTATATCTTACATTCATTGGAAGATACATGTCTAATTGTCACTCTTTTTTACTCTTTTTTGGGTTTGGTGCTGAATACTTAGATACATTAGTTTAACAGATGTTACAAAATGGTGATATGTTATTTTTTTTTTTCATTTGTCTTCATTTATTAGCTAGAATATTGCTTTAAAGAGAATCTTACTTTCATCAGCTATTTGATTATCCAGTGGTACAATTCTTACACGAAAAGCAGAATAAATGCTTAGCTTTGCCTTTATTTACCAGTTTTCAAAATTATAGTGTGGGTTTCCTAGCATTTTTCCAAGGAGAGTAATAAGAATGTAGTGGGTCTTGTTGATCCCTTCCCGGAGCTAGCACACTCAATCCTAGCTGCTATGAGTTGTGTTAACAGAACACATCTTTTCTGGAGAAATATTCTCAGGCAAATGACAGTTGTCTGGTCTAGAAGATTATACTCCTCCCACATAAGAGGCAGCCATAAGACAATGACGATGCATGTTATAGACCAAATGTTTTCATTCTCCCAAAAGTCATATAAGCCCCGAAGCCCCAATGAGATAGTATTTGCAAATGGAGACTTTGGGGGTGATTAGATCATGAGGGTGGGGCCCTCATAAATAGGATTAGTGCCCTTATGAAAGAGACACCAGAGAGTTTCTTCACTCCTTTCTGTCATGTGAGGGCACAGCACAGAGATGGCTGGAAGTGGGCTCTCATCAGAACCTGACAATGCTGGCATCTTGATCTTGGACTTCATGGCCTTTATAACTGTGAGAAATAAATTCCTGTTATTTATAAGCCACCTAGTCTATAGTATTCTGTTATAGTAGCTTGAATAGAATAAGACTGACATAAGTGGGGTTTCATAAAGCTTTTTACTCCTGACTCAAGGCTGCAGGGAGAAGGGTGGCACTCCTTGGTACAACCAATGCTCCACGGGACAAAGCTGAAGCCAGTCTTTGCCTGAGGGGCTCCAGCATTGTTGAAAAGCTGTCCTCTATAGGCTTGGGCTGATGATAGTTCCTTGGTAACAATGGGGATAATAGGTCTCAAAATGATGGAGGGCAGGTGGCCACACTTAGCTTTCAAAAGGAAATGGGAGAAATTGCTATAATGGGCAGCAAAGATGGAATGGGAGGCAGAAGGACTGATCTATGGAGAAGATTAATAAAATAAGGTGTTCAGAGGGAATACGATATGGGTATTGGTTAATATATGTAATCCAAAGACATTAAGAAAAGATGAACAGAAAGCAGAAGTCTGCCTCTACAATGGAAAGCCATGATTCTTTGCCTGATTTCTATACCTACTCAGTATGCAAACCCCAAACCCACTGACGAAAGGAGAAGCTGGATTATTATGAGGACGGTCCTTGCAATCACTTCAGTGACACACAGCACTAATTTCAACCTACATTGGGAAGGAGGAATACCCAAATCTTTCAAGGGCTATATATAGAGTCTAAGTTGACACTGATACATGGGCCCCATCTCCACCATGGGTGACCTACTCCTCCACTCCATGTTAGTATAGAAGTAGTAATGCTGGGTTACAAAGGCATGCATGGCCCAATGGGAAGACTGCCCATCAATCAGAGGACCACAGTTCCAAAGCTAACACCTACTGACAGTGTGATACTGAGAAGTGACCTCTCTTGGCCTCTGTTTCTTTATCTGCAAAATAAAAATTCCTGCCTGGCCTATCTTACCGAATTTTTTAGACATCAGATGACATAGGAAAGGTGAAAGTATTTTGTAATTGCCAAGTGTGGTCCAAATGCAAGTCATTATAATCAGTATTTCCCATTGTATTTCCTGTCCTGGGAATAAAACTGAAGGTTCTTTGTTGATATATTATCTATTTAATGCTATTTAATATAACTTGATTTTCAAAGTGAGCAAGAAATAGCTAAGTCAAACTGTTTGTATTACTCTATCAATCCTATACTCCATTCTCCATCTTAAGACCCCAAAATCTAATTCACTCTTTTCTAAGACTTGTATATGGCTATTGGTTGAATTCTTTAACAGGCTCTTTTGGGAATATATACCAAAATGTAAATTGCAAATGTAAAATGTAAAAATCTCCTATCTTCTAGGAAGATATGCTAAAAGATGTCCACACAAAGATGTTAATCGCAGCATTATTTTATTTTATTTTATTTTTTCACGTTTTTATTTTATTTTTGAGAGACATAGAGACAGAGCGTGAGCAAAGGAAGGGCAGAGAGCGAGGGAGACACAGAATCTGAAGCAGGTCCCAGGCTCTGAGCCGTCAGTACAGAGCCGGACACAGGGCTCAAACTCACAGACCGTGAGATCATGACTTGAGCTGAAGTCGGCCACTTAACCGACTGAGCCACCCAGGCGCCCCTGCAGCATTATTTTAAAAAAATGGAAAAGAAAACAAAAACTCTACTGCAAAAATGAACTGGTTATATAAATTATGTTAAATAGCTAATCATGCAGTGTTAAAAAGTTGTTAAAGATCTACAATCATTTACTTTGAAAAATGTCCCAAACATGTTAAGTGGAAATTGAAAGTTATAATATAAATAGTGTGATCTCACTTACATATTTAGAGAGACTTATCTAGAAAGATGTTCACCAAAATGTTAACAGCAGTTAGCTCTGGGTATTAATATTTCAGATCTGTTAATACTTTTTTATATTTTTCTGTATGGTTTAATTTTGTTTTTTAAATGAGAAACATTTTTAAAAAGCTTTCCTTATGGGTGCCTGGGTGGTTCAGTTGGTTAAGTGTCCAACTCTTGTTTTAGCTCAGGTCATGATCTCACGATTGTGAGGTTGAGCCCTGCATGGTTGGGCATGGAGTCTGTTTAAGATTTTCTCTCTCTCTCTCTCTCTCTCTCCCCCCATCCCTCCCCCACTCATGTGCTCTCTCTCTCAAAAATAAATAAATAAATAAATAAGTAAATAAATAAATAAATAAATAAATAGATTTTATTTATTGTTTAAGGTAGTTTACTTTTGTCACTTTTTTGTTCCACCATTTTGAAATCCTTATCACTTAAAAAATGTATTTTCATTAGTTATTTTTGTTACTTTTTTTTTCTTTGAGAGAGAGAGTGTGTGAGATGGGGGGAGAGGGGCAGAGGGAATGTGAGAGAGAGAATCTTAGGCCGACTCTACTCTCAGTGTGGATTGGAGCTGATGCAGGGTTCCACCCCATGACCCTGTGACCACTATTGGAGCCAACTGAGCCACCCAGGCACCCCTATTTTTGTTACTTTATTTAAAAAGTTTCTTTGGGGAGAATTTACAAATGAAACAGCTTTAAAATGTTTGTAGATTCATTATTTCTTGCTATCTCATCCTTTAGTATGAAAAGTTATTTATGGGGTGAATTCTTGTTCTTCAAAGTTCTTTCTAAAACCTAAGGTATAGTGTTTCAAAGTTATAACCCTAATTTAATTCCACATAGAACCTACTACTCTGCAATTGTTTATTTGCCACTCCTATTAAACAGGCTAAATACTGATTAATGATTACAAATAAAATATTTGTAGAGGAATAATCTTTTAAAAAGTAAGTCTTGGGGCTATATTGAGATATAGCTGTGAATTCTTTGTTTTTCCTCTAAGAGTTTTTGTGGAGTTCTCATAGATAAGTATGAAGATAAGTAGTAGTAAAGATGGAGAAATGGGCGTATCATGATGCCTGAGAGATATTCAGCCCAGTCTCTGCCAGTGTTTGCATCACAAATTAAGCGATGATTATGAAAGCTGGAAAAAAGTAAAGAAAACACAGAGGACCACCTTTGTGTTGGACACTCTATCAGGCATTTGACACAATTGTATTCAGCTTTTACAACAAATCCCTGAGGGATTTATTGTCCCCACTTTCTGGATGAAATCCAATATCCACTATCATACATCTAGTAAATAGTAGGGCCTAGATGTGATTCCAAAATATGGCCCTCTCAGTTGCTAAGGCTGTAAAATATTTATTTACCCATTCATTCATTAATTCATTCATCTATCATCTATTTTTGAAGTATAATTAACATACAATTATATTAGTTTCAGGTGTACAGAATAGTGATTTGACAACTTTATACATTACTCAATGCTCGCCATGATATATGTAGTTACCATACGTTACAATGTTATTGATTATATTCCCTACACTATACTGTTAGTCTCTGAGATTTATTTATTTTATAACTGGAAGTTTATACCTTTTAATCCCCTTACCTATTTCACCCAATCCCCCATCCACCTCCCCTCTGACAGTCACTATTTTGTTCTCTGTACTAAGAGTCAGTTTTTCTTGTTTATTTGTTTTGTTTTTTGTCTTTCTCTGTCTGATTTATTTCACTTAATATAATACCCTCTAGGTCTATCCATGTTGTCCAAATAGCAAGATTTCAATTTTTTTATTCAGTCGAGTTATATTCCATTGTATATAATACCACTTCTCCCTTATCCGTTCATCTGTCAGTGGATACTTAGGTCCACTTAGCTTTTATATCTTGGCTATTATAAATAAAGCTGCAATAAACATAGGGGTGCACATGTCTTTTCAAATTAGCATTTTCCTTTTCTTTAGGTAAATATCCAGTAGTATGATTACTGGATTACTTGGTATTTCTGTTTTTAATTTTTTGAAGAGCCTTCTTACTGTTTTCCACAGGCTCCAGTGTGCCTTCCCAGCAACAGTGCACAGGAGTTCCTTTTTCTCCACATCTTCACCAACACTTGCTATTTCATGTCTTTTTGATACTAGCCATTGTGACAGGAGTGGGGTGGTATCTCATCGAGGTTTTGATTTGCATTTCTCTGATGGTCAGTGATGTTGAGCATCTTTTAATATGCCTATTGGCCGTCCATATGTCTTCTTTGGAAGAATGTCTATTTAGGTTCTATTTAGGTGCCCATTGTTAAATCAGATTATTTATTTTTCTGCTGCTGAGTGATGTGAGTTCTTTGTATATTTTAGATATTAATCCCTTATTTGATATATTGTTTGCAAATATCCTCTCCCATTCTGTATGTTATTTTTTTGTTTTGTTGATGGTTTCCTTTGCTGTGCAGAAGCTTTTTATTTTGGTATATGGTCCCAAAAATTTTTTGTTTGTTTGTTTGTTTTTGCTTTTGTTTCTCTTTCCTGAGGAAACAGACCTAGAAAAATGTTGCTAAGGCTGATATCAGAGTGCTACCTGTATTTTCTTCTAGGAATTTTATGGTTTCAGACCTCACACCTAGGGTTTTAATCCGTTTTGAGTTTATTTTTGTGTATGGTGTAAGAAAGTGGTTCAGTTTCATTCTTTTGTATGTAGCTGTCCAGTTTTCTCAACACCATTAATTGAAAAGACTGTCTTATATTCTTGTATATTATTGCTTCCTTTGTCATAGATCTGTTGACCATGTAAGTGTGGGTTAGTACAGGTTTCTCTGTTCTGTTCCATCGATCTGTAGGCCTGTATTTATGCCAGTAACATACTGTTTTGATTACTACAACTTTGTAGTGTAGATTGAAATCTCTGATTGTGATACCTTCAACTTTGTTCTTCTTCCTCATGATTGCTTTGGCTATTTAGGGTCTTTTATAGTTTCATGCAAATTTTAGGATGTTTTGTTCTGGTTCTATGAAAATTTATCTTGATATTTTGATAGGAATTACACTGAATCTATAAATTGCTTTGAGTAGTATGAACATTTTAATAATATTTTTCCAATCCATGAATATGGTGTATTTTTCCGTTTATGTTTTTTTCAATTTTTTCATTAATATTTTATAATTTCACAGGAGGTGTGTTTTCACCTCCTCGGTTAAATTTGTTCTTAGGTATTTTATTATTTTTGGTGAAATTATATAAGTGATTGTTTTTCTAATTTCTGTTTCTGATAGCTTGATATTAGTATACGGAAACAATCAATTTCTATATGTTTATTTTATATCTTGTGACTTAGCTGAATTATTAGTTCTAATAGTTTTTGATAGAATCTTTAGGGTTTTCTGTATATCATATCATGTCATCTGCAAATAGTGTCAGTTTTACTTCTTTATCAATTTAGATGTTTTTTTAAATTTCTTTTTCTCATCCGAGTGCTGTGGCTAGGACTTAGTACTAGGCTAAATAAAAGTGGTGAGAGTGGACATCCTTGTCTTGTTCCTGATCTTAGAGGAAATGCTCTCAGTTTTTCACCATTGAGAATGATATGAGCTGTGGGTTCTTCATATATGGCCTTTATTTTGTTGAGGTATGTTCTCTCTCAGCCTACTTTGTTGAGAGTTTTTATCATGAATGGATGTTCTATCGTGTCAAATGCTTTTTCTGCGCCTATTAAGATGATTATATCCCTTTCATCATTCCTCTTGTTAATGTGATGTATCATATTGATTAATTTGTGAGTATTGAGCCATCATTCTGTCCCTGGAAAAAATCCCACTTGATCATGGTAAATGATCCTTTTTCTGTATTGTTGAATTTGGTTTGCTAACATTTTGTTAAGGAATTTTGCCTCAGTGTTCATCAGGGATATTGGCCTGTCATATTCTTTTCGTAATGGTTTTAGTATCTTTGTCTGGTTTTAGTATCAGGATTGATACCAAATGCTGGGCTAAGACTGCAAACTTGAATAATATTTTTAAAATATGAACATATAAGCCTATATGGTTATTACTGGAGTCTTAAAAAATGTTCTCTGCATATTGTTTATTGAGTTTGCCTCCATGGTTGAGGCTGAATGAAATAGTACACCCTCATATGGCTGTGCTGCTATGCTGTGAAATAGGAATACATTTGAGTGCATTCATGAGCAAGATATATGTCACACACACAAAGAAATACACACATATGCCTTTTTTTTTTTTTTTTTTTTGAGGCAAGGGATGCTTCAGGAACTCACTCAAAATAAAAGTGTTTTCATTTCCACAGCCAGTGAATACCACTTGAAAAACTGCAAATGCATAATTCCCCTTAAGGGCATAGGAGAAGCCTTGAAAGAGCTGGGGATTTTCCCTTTCAACTGTCACAAACTCCTTCTTGGATAATGTAATTATGTTCTTCTTGTATAACCCCTACTTCATAAATATGCTCATTTTTAAAATAAAAACAATATATCTTTCTTTCCTTCACATTAGTGAAAATGTTACTTCTCCTCTTTTGCCCTTGAGTGTTCTAGTTTTGGGATGATTTAATCTGATGGCTTTAAAAAATTTTATTCATACTGAATGTGCTTTGCCTTTATAACTGTCCTTCACTCTTTAATCAGTGAGACTATTTTTTCCATAGTCAGGTATTAAATTGTTAACTCTTATATTGTGAGTATAATTATGGTGTCATATTTTAGCACTATTTAATCAATATTGAATAATTTAAACTAACCTGTTTACTGGAATTTACAATTAATTTTCTATTTTAAAGAAATAGAAAATTAGATATCTTTCTGGGTTTGTTATGAAAGGAAGTGAAATAACATGAAAAATCTTCTGTAGAGAATCCTAAGAGAATGGGACAATGCTCAAGTCAGTACTGAATGAGAGTCACTGGTGTTTTGTGCTACCACTGAGAAAGAAATTTTATAATATGCACATGGTGCTTCTTAACATACTTGTTGGTACTGTTGGTCTCTGGGCCAACAGTATTTGGAAACTGAGAGATATGAAAACTGGTTTGAAAGCCGATGACAAAGAGTTAGAATCCTCAAGTTATAAATTCTGAATTTGTGCTATGAAAACATCCCAGAATCCTAGAATTTCAGGTGGAAAGAGTTTCAGAGATCATCTAGTTCAATTTCTTGAATAGAAATAGAACTTAGGCTCAAAGAAAATTTGAGTGGTTTTCCTAGAGTAGAACAAAGTTAAGGCTGAAACACATTTCTCTGTGAACACATTTCTCTGGAAGGGTGTTCTCTTGCCTGGTGCACCATCTCTGGGATGTTCTGAATCAGAAGTAAAAATGCATCAGATAAAATGAACAGTTGGGTGCCTGGCTGGTTCTGTCAGTGGAGGGTGAGACTCTTGATCTTAAGAGTGTAAATTTGAGCCCCACGTTGGGTGTAGAGATTACTTAAAAATAAGATGTTTAAAAAATACTTTAAAAAATGAACAGTTGCAGTCAAAATCCATTCATGTTAGTGTGGAATATTTTCCTCTCAGTATTATAATACCCTATATCCAGTGGGAAATCTTCTTTTAAAAAATAAGTCTTAAAATCCAAACAAAGCCTGGTCTTTAGTTAAAAATAATGTATCAACATTGGTTCATTAGTTGTAACAAATGTATCATATGTAAGATCTTACCAGGGATACTGATCACAGGATCTAAGGGAACTCCCTCCTTATTATCTGCAACTTTTCTGTAAATCTAAAACTATTCTAAAATTTTAGGTTTGTTTCAAAAAAATTATTTTGGTATTTTTTTGAGATATTAGTGTGAAATCTTTTTTTTTTAGGAGTGTTCTAAGGAAGTGCCTTAGATAAATGTGAAGATGACTGGTAAAGAGAGGCTAAATAGGCAAATATTGAAAGTGTTCAATTATGGCACGCCTGGGTGGTTCAGTCGGTTGAGCATCCGACTTCAGCTCGGGTCATGATCTCACGGTCTGTGGGTTCGAGCCCCACGTTGGGTTCTGTGCCGACAGCTCAGAGCCTGGAGCCTGGTTCAGATTCTGTGTCTCCCTCTCTCTCTGCCCTTCCCCTGCTCACACTCTGTCTCTCTCTCAAAAATAAATAAACATTAAAAAAATTATAAAAACAAAAAGCAAATCCTACTTTAAAAAGTGGTCATTTCTCCTATTTTCTTCTTAAAGGGTGAGCAGTCACAAGAGATCTGGGTAATAATATTGGAATTATTTAAAAATATTGGAGCAAGAGAGAGTCTTTAAGAAATAAATCAAATACTTTTGTGCCATAAAATAGTAAAATACTGATAATTTTTTATGTTTTAAAAATTGAGATATGATGACATATGGCATATTAGTGTCAGGTGTACAACATAATAACAATATTTGTATATATTGCAAAATGACCACCATAGTACATCCAGTTCATATCTACCACCACACATAGTTACAATTGTTTTCGTGATTGGAACATTTAAAATTTATTCTCTTAACCACTTCCAAATATATAATACAATGTAACGAACTATAGTCATTATGCTATTCATTACATCTATAGGACTTGTTTTTTAATCAAAAGTTTGTACTTTTGACCTCCATCACACATTTTGCCCACTCCCCACCCCCTGCCTCTGGCTACCACCAATCTGTTCTCTGAATCTATGAGTTCAAGGGTTTGTTTTGTTTGGTTTCTGTTTTTGTTTTAGATTACACATGTAAATGAGATCTTGTGGTATTTGTCTTTCTCTCATTTCACTTAGCCTAATGCTCTGAAGGTCTATGTTGTTACAGATGGCAAACTCTCCTTTTTTATAAACGGCTGAATAATGTTCCAGTGTGTGTGTGTGTGTGTGTGTGTGGATGGATATATAGATAGAAGATAGATAGATAGGTAGATAGATAGATAGCACATTTTCCGTATTTACCCATTGATGGACAGTTAGGAAGCTTTCATGTTTTAGCTATTGTAAATAATACTGCAGTAAATATGGGGGTTCATTTGTCTTTTTGAGGTAGTGTTTTCATTTCCTTTGGATAAATACTCAGAAGTGGCCTTCCTGGATCACACACTATTTCTATTTCTTATTTTTTAGGGAACTTCCATATTATTGTCCATAATGGCTGCACTAGTGTACATTTCCACTAGCATTTCTCCACATCCTCACTAGCATTTGTTATCTCTTTTCTTTTTGATAATAGGCATTTTAACAAGTGTGAGGTGCTATCTCACTGTATTATTGATTTGCATTTCCCTCATGATTGGCGATGTTGAGCACCTCTTGATGTGTGTATTGGCCTTGTGTCTTCTCTGGAAGAATGTCTACTCAGATCCTCTGCCCATTTTTTAATTGGATCCTTTTGTTTTGCTGTTGAGTTGTATGAGTTTTTTAAATATATTTTGGATGTTAAACCCTCATCAGATATATGATTTACAGATATTCTTCCATTTGGTGGGTCGCCTTTTCAGTTTATTGATGGTTTCCTTTGCTTTGTAGAAGCTTTTTAGTTTGATGTAGTCCCACTTGTTTATTTTTTTCTTTTCGGTGTCAAATCCAAAATATGTCACCAAGACCAATGTCAAGGATGCCGCTGCCTATGTTTTCTTCTCGGAGTTCTATGGTTTCAGGTATTACGTTCAAGTCTTTAATCCATTTTGCGTTAGTTTTTGTGTATGGTGTCAGATAGTGATCCAGTTTCATCCTTTTGCATGTAGCTGTCCAATTTTCCCATCACCATTTTTAAAAAGAGACTCTCTTTTCCCCGTTGCATCATTTTCTATCTTTAAAGCAGAGAGGTTGGGGATATTCAAAGATATGATTCCTCCTATGACAGTCATTTGTAGAGAATACGTTGATACAGATTATGATTTGGTTTATAGACGATAAAATCCTAAGGTATATTTCTTTTAAGTTTTCTCCCTCTAAAACTTAGAAAGAATCCTTCGTGTAGTTTGAGACTTTCAGTTGGCTCTGGTCTTGTGAGGAAGTCATTAGAGTGACAGGGACAGTCCTGGAGTTGCAGGGGTTTGGGCCACAAATGTTGCCAGGAAGCATAGTCCACTTATAAGATTAGTTGATATGCGCTTCATATTCATCTCCAAAGTTGTGTTCAATGTAACAACTTTTAAAACATTTTTAGTCATGGATTAATATCCATGTAGATGTAGAATTCACATACATCTCAAAGTAAGCCTGGGTTTCTTTGTGTAAGGCTGTATTAGTTTTTGCTAAGTAGTATGACTAGTCTGTCTGTGCCAAGTAGTACAACTAGCCCTGCTTGTTTGTCTTCTTGAGTGATATTTTTACTCCCTTATCCCCCAAAGCAAACTATAGCATTACATGGTTGGGGTTTTTTTCATGCAAAATTGTCTGTCAGCGTTGACTCCGAAGTTAGCAGCAACTTTTCCCTTCATGTGCTAGCAAAGGAAAATGTGAGCTGAGGAGGCTTGAATTTTCAGTCGCTTGCTCAGATGTTGTAACCATGATGACTCTTCATGCACACATGTTATGGCTTGAGAGACTGAGAACACAGCCGAGGCTTTGTCGACACTGTCAGCCAAATGCGTGTGTGGAGGATTCATCATCCACCTCTCTGAACAGCCTGGATCCAAACACCTTTCTTTCTTTCTTTTTTTTTTTTTTTAACTTTTTTAATGTTTATTTTTGAGAGAGAGACAGAGACAGAGACAGAGTGTAAGTGAGGGAGGTGCAGAGAGAGAGACAGAGACACAGAATCCAAAGCAGGCTTCAGGCTCTGAGCTGTCAGCACAGAGCCCAACATGGGGCTCAAACTCACAGACTATGAGATCATGACTGCTTTCTAATTCAAGGTACTCTACTTCCAGACTTACAGTACTCTCTGGGAGAGACCTTATTTTCAGAGTAAAGTTTATACTTAACTTTAAAGTATGAGGTAAATGATAAATTATTTACTTGCCATACATATGGAAAAGGTAAGATATACATAGATTTATCTATAGATATAGATATATTGATAGATCTATGTATATAGATCTATCTATATATGTAAACATACACACACACATGTAGGTGTAGATCGATCGATCTATCTATCTATCTATCTATCTATAGATATCAGAACCAGAATATGATTCCCAGGATAATTTATTCAACTAAAAATATTTCTCAAGTACCTGCCATGTGCTAGACACTGTCTCAGGCACTTAGTAAATGACCACATTTGGTTGTTTAACACTGTGGCCTCATGGATAATGTATTTGTTCTGATAAATTCTGTTCTTTATCCTGGTCTGAGGTTGGGGAGGCCAAACTGTATAGACTACATGGAAGGGTGTTTTCATTCTCTGGCCTTCCGTGGTGTTGGCCAATGAAGTAAACCAACAGGAGATTGGAGGGAGGGAAGAGAGAGGTTGAGTGTTTATTCCCCAGCTTCTTCCTTAGGGGGAATTACAGTTCCTGTTAGACGGTCCCTTCTGCACAGTCTTCCCTCTGTGGGTTCCTTCAGGATTAGGGCTGCCTTGGGAGTAACCAGTGCAATCTTTACTAGCTCTGAGATACTGCACTGTCTGCCATGCTTTCCCTCTCTCCTTTCCTATTGCTGTAATGAAAAGTCCCTTTACTGGATTCTCCTCAAATTGTGACTGTTTCCTGCCAGATCCCTGGAAAGAGTCTGATGATGCTGATGATGATTGCTGACATAGTAATGATAACATAGTAACGAGTAACTAACATACCATCACCCAGGAAAGAAGACTTCCACATAGATTTTTGGATTAATTCTAAAACCCAAATGAAATAAATGTTATTACCATAACATTGGCAAATAAAGAAACTGAACTTTGGAAAAAATTTGGTAATTTCCCCAAGTCTATACAGCGAGTCAAATGCAGAATCAAGCCCTATGACTTGTACGCTCATGTTGTGAACTGTCCTAGCTCTTTTGTACCTCTTTCCGTGTGTCACAGCTCTGTCATTAGCATGCAGCTACAGCATGGCTGCTCATCATCCTTCGTTACATCTCATCCCCAGCATCAGGAACTCAGTTACATTCCGTTCAGCCTTGACATATGGAAGTAAGGACATACAATTGCTTTTGTTAATTATAACTTCTAGATTTTAAATACAGGGACACAATTATAGAACATACCTTAGATTGTTAGGATAAATCTAATTACATGGCAAAAGAATAGATATAAGGGCTTTTCCCTGTACTAAAATCAGCAAAGTTAGCAGAAATGGCCTAACTATAACCCTAAATATAAATCCAGGTAGTGAATTGGCATACACTGACTTGCATTTCATAGGCTCAGATGACTTTGGTAATCAGCACAGGGGTACTATGAGAGCATAGCAGCCAGGGACAATTTGCTACCATAGGTTATGACCTTGTTACTTTCCTCGGTAGAGAATCATCCAGGGTGTCCGAATAATAACCAAATATTATTCTCTATTTGGTATCTGGACAGATGTTACAAATACTCACAGGATACACGCACAAAAAAATGAGCTCCTTATAGAAATACAAGTACACTAGGAAAGAACAGAAGGGTCATTTGCTACATGCTGGTGAAGCATTGGCTTTTACTAGAAAATTCAGTTAAAAATAACCCAATCTTTAATATAGATTTGGATTCCTATAAGTACGTACACATCTGATTTTTACCCTTGTAGATGTGCAGTAAAGGTTTTTCCTCTTTCTGCTTCTTTTCGTCTCCTTCATGTGTGTGTGTGTGTGTGTCTGTGCGCGCGCACACACACACACACACACTTCAGTTCTAGGCTAAAGCCTCCTGGGAAATCTCTGCATCATATTTCAGGAATCTGGGAGTGTGAGCTCAGAGATTTGGCTTTCAACATCTCTCAAATGGTTCTTTTCATGTTTAATGTGATTCACCCATCATCTCCTGAGTCCCTACTGCAGGCGTGAGTGGCCCTGGAAAGCAGAAGGAGAAAGATGTCATAACCCTGGCACTAAAAACTGATTTCACCTATAGGACTATGGGGGGACGTCCATTGAAAACGAATGCTCTCCGGTTAGCTGGGGAATCTGTTGACCGTGTGTATTTTCTCAATTTAGTTAAAATGCTGATATCTCCTATGAGACTGATGCTAATGGAAATTTCAGACAATGAGTTTGGTAGGAGAGAGCGAAGGGTTTGGTAAGGTGGGCCATTCACGGACAAGGTGGGAAAAGCTCTTTGTCTCTTCACAGCATCCACTTTAATCTTTCTTCTCTAAAAGATGATGGGAATCATCAGAGCAGCTTTCTCCCTCTGGTTAAGAGACCTTCCATAGAATCTTATCTTCTCCACGTGCCGCCTCCTCACTTCTATCCGTCGTTTTTCCAAGTGTCTGACGGATAGCTCGGCTCTCCCTCTTCACATCTTAATTAGACATGAATGAGTGAAAAGTACTATAAGGGCTGGCCATCCTTGACTTCTTCGTACTCTCCTTTTTTTTTTTTTTTCATGTTTGCTGCTTTTGAGGGCTACACCCTCCACATTTACACACCCAAGTCA
Source organism: Paguma larvata (assembly GCA_030068075.1). Lineage (NCBI taxonomy): Eukaryota > Metazoa > Chordata > Mammalia > Carnivora > Viverridae > Paguma > Paguma larvata. The sequence continues at coordinate 78,631,432 of CM057828.1, read as the reverse complement.
CAGTAGGAGGTAATTTCTAAATTAAATCAACATTGGACCTTTGACTTTCCAGTAAGTTATTTTCCATGTTTGCTGGTGCTTTTCCCTGTGCCTGCCTTGTCTCCATGTACAGCCCAGGTTTGATTTCTAAGGTTCATATTGGAAGTTACTCCTTTGGGTTTTTTCCTTGGCATTTTCAAAGGCAGGAAAGAATTTCTCACCTCTGCAGTTTTACTCTGCTGCAGGTAAAGAATTTAACAGCTATGGGGGTGATAATTAGAGCCAGTAATAACTTGACTGACCTACTCTAGGCACTAACGTGTACAGTAGATCTCTCTTTCATGTAGCGAGATGGTTACTTAATTCTCTACACATATGTTACAGGCCCTGGTGTTACAGGAGGAGTTGGGGTTCTTTGGGCTCAGAGAGGTGAGGCAGCAGCATTCACAGAGAAGACGCAAGGGAATGCATGGAACTGGGTTCTACCAGCCCAAGCCAGAGGCCTCAGGATCTTCTTTTAGTTTCTTTGTTTCTCTTACTCTCAGATTCAGTGTCACCTCCAAAACGACTGTGTGATGTAGCTTCCCTTTCCATCCCTACTTTTACCTTTAATACAGGTCTCCTCTTTTCTCACTTGAGTTAATTATTGCAGAGGGATCCTGGCTGATCAACCTACATTTTTCTATCCCAAGGAGCAGAGATGTTTTCTAAAATGCAAATCTGGCCATGTATCCAGCTCTGCCCCCAAATTGCACACATGCTGGTATGCACAGACACACATCTTAAAGTTCTTCTACTGCTTCCCATATTCTTTTTTATTAAGTTTATTTATTTTAGAGATAGAGCGTGCATGACTGAATAGGGAAGGGGCAGAGAGAGAAGGGACAGAGGATCTGAAGTGGGCTCTGCTCTGACAGCAGAGAGCCTGATGCAGGGCTTGAACTCGCAAACCATGAGATCATGACCTGAGTCGAAGTTGTATGCTTAACTGACTGAGCCACCCAGGGACCTCTGCTTCCCGTATTTTAAGAAAGCACAGACCTTCTGCCTCAGTATTTCTTCACCTGTTTCTTTACCCAGACACACCTGAGGAAAGTGGCATGCTCACAGTACTGATCTAAGTGTAAGGGGAAAGGGAGAAAAGAAGCATGAGGTAAAACTAGGATATGGTGTGTAAAAACCCACAGTGTAATTTTTAACAAATGTGTATTTATTTATTTTGACAGTGGGAGGGGAGGAGAGACACACACAGAGAGAGAGAGAGAGAGAGAGAGAGAGAGAGAGAGAAAATGAGTGGAGGAGGAGTAGAGAGAGAGGGAGAGAGAATCCCAAGCAGGCACTGTGTTGTCAGTATAGAGTCCGACGTGGGGTTTGATCTCATGAATCATGAGATCATGACCCGAGCCAAAATCAAGAGTTGGAGGCTTAGCCGACTGAACCATCCCAGGGCCCCATCCCCGTAGTGTAATTTTCGTATACCTCCTAATGGAGAGGGAGGGAGAGGATACGCCTCCCACCCAACTGCCTTTTGGAACAATGGCTTTAAGGCACCGGAAGGAGAGAGACCCTTAACTTGGCTCATCAAAGCTCTAATCACACCAGACAAAAATCTCGTTTTTCAGAGATACCTTCCTAAGTACTATAAAGCAAATTTAAGACAGATTAACCCTCTGTAGGCCTTTTGCAAGCTTTTTCAAGCCTCGCACTTGCGTTCTCTTCTCCAGCTATGTGGAACTTACAGTGGGGTCTCAAGCACCATACTCTCTTCTCTCCCCATGCTCCTGGCATTCACACACACTCTTCCTGGCACCTGGAATGCTCATCCCTTTTTCTGGTTAATTCTCACTCATCTTTCTGGTCTGGGTGGAATGTTCCTCCTATAAACTGGTACTTCCCCATTTCTTGGCACTTACCTCACTTTTGTAATTGCTCAGCCTCCACACTCCAGAGAACATGTCTGTGTTGCTTATTGTGGACTCCCGGGCATTCAGCCCACTGCCTGGTATATACTGGGTGCTTAGTAATTGTTTATTATATGAAAGAATGGAGAAAACAACAGTACAATAAACAAAGATGGTACATGAAACCCAACACTATGCAAAGGACATGTTTCTGAGCCGTCTTAGCTTCTTTTCTCATAGGAGTTCTAGGCTCTGACTCAGTCCGCCTCTCATCTTAGTTTGTCATCTTCCATCTCTAAGGGCTGATCTGATTCCGAAGGCAGTTTGTGGTTGCTTTCTAGTTCCTCTTGTACTTCTATATGAGAGGCACTGTTTAGCTTCTGTGATGTTCAGGAATGAATCTACTAGATATTTTTGCTTCTTTTATGATCAGAAACTTCTTATTTTTCTCATGAGGTTTGGCTTTCCTTCTCAATCTCCTACAATCTGTCATGGGAAGAACACACTCCTTGTACCATTGTCCTTTCAGCCCAGACCTCAGAATGAAGACCTGTGGAATAGACCAAATCCCAGCTATAGCCTGATTCAGAGCCACCCAGCTGACCGCAGACCTGAGGGTCAGGAAAGAGATGTCTTTTGTTATTGGCCACTGAGATGCTTGTTGTTTATTACCTAGCATTGTTGCCATAGGTGACTAATGTGCTATCTTAACATAGGGAATGATGGGCTCTCATTGACGCCAAAGTAAAACACATTCTTAGGAACATAAAAACTGTGAATTGTCTTACTCATCTTCCATTCCAACTTCATTTTGGTATTATAGAGTGTGGAAAAACTGTAAATTACATTTTCTAGATTCTCTCGCAGCTAAAGTGTCAAATATAATTTAGTTTCCATCAATCAGGTAAAGTTGTGTGAAACTTGAATTTAGAACTGAGTTTAGAGAGGAATTTTTGGTGGTGCAGATCATGGTAGACCATGGTAGAAACGTCTTGACTTGGTGACTGTTTGCATAGGAGATGGCAGCATTACTTACCGTGGCAGAAGTCTTGTGATTTGGGGCCTGGGTGTTTTAGCTTGATCCTCTGTCTAGTCTGGTCCTCCAATCTTTCAGTGTTTTTGTAAACCACCTGAAATTGTATCATAAGTTCCTTTCTGCTTAAGTTAGAGTGGTTTCTGTTTCAGCTGCAAAAATCTAATAAAAATCCTACAGTAGGAATTTCAAACTAAAAACTGGAGACTGACTCATCACAGGTTCTCAGTCACCTGTTATAGGATAAAGTCCAAGCTTGGTCTGATATACAAGTTCCTTCACAATTTGGTCCCAACCGACTTTTCCAAAATCTTTTGTTACATCCTTTCTCAACTCTCATAAGCACCAGCCACACTGAGCTGCTAGACATACCCAGAGGACAACATGTTTTTTCTGCATCTGGCTCATGCTGCTGTCTCTTCCTGCAATTTTTCACTCTTTGGTTCATTTATTCAGCAAATGTTTATTAACAATCTATACCGTACCAGGCCCTATGTGAGGTACTGGAAGTACAAAGATAAGTAAGCAAGGTCCCTGTATGCAAGGAGCTTGTCGTCTAGTGTGAGAGACCAATGTATAAATAAATAACTATAATGAATCCTCTTAAGTGCTAGAATGTGAGTGTGGAAAGGGTCCTAGCACAATGGAAGAAAAGAGGGACCCATTTGCCTAAAGGCTTGGTGAACGTGTCCCAGAGAAGGCAATCTGAAGGTAAGTTTTAGAATGTGCGTAGTATGAGAAATCAACCAAGCACAGCACATAGGAAAGTGAGGAGCAACTCAGACATCTAGAGTAGAAGAATTAGACAAAATGAGGTTGGATTCCAATTGCAAGTCACTTTTAAAGCAATACTGTAGGTTCTGGTAATAATGGAGAGTGTGTGGAGGTTTTTCCATAAGGGAGTAACATGATTAAATGACATTGTCAGGCTAACTCTGCTGGCCGTGTGGGAACATGGACCAGAGTGGAGGAGACAGATAACCAGGATGGGATTTAGGAGGTGGTTGCCATACAGTGAGACTTTGGCGGGGGCGGGACAGAAAATTTATTTGAACAAATAATAGCTGAAAACTTCCCTAATCTGCAGAAGGAAACCAATATCTAGATCCAGGAGGCAAAGAGAGTCCCCCCCAAAATCACCTTATGGAGGGCCAAACCAAGACACATAGTTATTAAAATGGCAAAAAGTAGTGATAAAGGGACAATTTGAAAATTTTTAAAAATATCTATTTATTTTTGAGAAAGAGACAGCAAGCAGAGGAGGGGCAGAGAGAGAGGGAGACACAGAATCCGAAGCAGGCTCCAGGTTCTAAGCTGTCAGCACAAAGCCTGGTGCAGGGCTCAAACTCACAAACCCCGAGGTCTTGATCTGAGCTGAAGTCAGACACTTAACTGACTGAGCCATCCTGGTGCCCTTAACGGGACAATTTTAAAAGTAGCAAGAGAAAATAAAGCAGTTACAAGGGAAATCCCATAAGGCTATCAGATGATTTTTCAGCAGAAATATTGCAGGCTCAGAGGTAGTGGCATGACATTAAAAGAACTGAAAGAAAAAACAAAACATGCAACCAAGAATACTCTACCCAGAAAGTCTATCATTCAGAATAGAAGGAGAGATAAGATTTTCCCAGACAAACAAAAGCTAAAGGAATTCATCACCATGAATCCTGCCATACAAGAAATGTCGAAGGGGAATCTTTGAACAGAAAAGAAAGAACATAAGTAGGGTGAGAAAAGTGGGAAGCACAAAAGCAATAAAATTAAGTGTATCTATAAAAATCCGTCAAAGGGTTAAAAAAAAAAGGATGTAAAAAGGATGAAGTAACATGGGAACGTGGAGAGAGAGGAGTAAACAATGGGTTCAAACTTAAGCAACCATTAACTTAATATAGGCTGCTATATGAATAAGATATTAAATATGGACCTAATGGTAACTACAAATCAAAACCTCTGATAGACACACAAAGAGTAAAGAGAAAGAAATCCAAGTATATCACTAAAGAAAGTCATCAAACCACAAGGGAAGACAGCAAGAGAAGAAGAAAGAAACAGAGAAGAACTACAAAAACAGTTGTAAAATAAGTAACAAAATGGCAATAAGTGCATACCTATCAATAATTACTTCGAATATAAATGGACTAAAGGCTCTCATCAAAAGACATAGTGTGACTGAATGTATGAAAAAGCAAAACTTATCTATATGATGCCTACAAGGAACTCATTTCAGACCTAAAGACAGTGATGGAATGGAAAAACATCTGCCATACGAATGGAAATGAAAAGAAAGCTGAGGTGGCAGTACTTATATCAGACAAAATATACTATAAAACAAAGATTAACAAAAGACAAGGAAGGACATTACATAATGACAAAGGGAACAATCCAACAAGAAGGTATAACAATTATACATATCTATGCACACAACATATAGTACCCAAATATATAAAGCAACTATTAACAGAAGAAATTGATAATAATACAATAATAGTAGGGGACTTTAAAATCCCATTTACATCAATGGATAGATCATCCAAACAGAAAATCAATGAGGAAACAGTGGCTTTGAATGAAACATTGAACCAAATGGATCTAACAGATATATTGAGAACATTCCATCCCCAAACAGTGGAATACACACTTAAAAAATGTTTATTTATTTCTTTTGAGAGAGAGAGAGAAAGCGTGCATATGCATGAGCAGGGGAGGGGCAGAGAAAGAGGGAGAGAGAATCCCAAGCAGGCTCTGTGCTGTCAGTGCAGAACCCAATGTGGGGCTCAATTACATGAACTGTAAGATCATGACCTGGGCTGAAATAAAGAGTTGGATACTCAGCTGACTGAACCACCTAGACCCCCTCACATTCTTTTCAAGTGCACATGGAACATTCTTCAGAGTAGGTAACATGTTATATAACAAAACAAGTCTCAATAAATTTTAAAAGATTGAAATCATATATATCATGCATCTTTTCTGACCACAGCAGTATGAAACTGGAAATTAATCACAAGAAAAAATCTGGAAAGAACACAAATGCATGGAAGCTACAAAACATGCTACTGATCAGTGAATGGGTCAATCAAGAAATCAAGAGGAAATTAAAAAAAAATACATGGAGACAATGAAAATAAAACCACAACTGTCCAAAATCTTTGGGAGGCAGTGAAGAGGAAAGATTATAGCAATATAGGCCTACCTCAAGAAGCAAGAAAAATATCAAATAAACAATTTAACCTAACACATAAAGAAGACAAAGCCTAAAGCCAGCAGAAGGAAGGAAATATAGATTCTAGTAGAAATAAATGAAATAGAGACTAAAAAATACAGTAAAACAAATCAGTGAAACCAGGAGCTGGTTTTTTGTAAAGAAGAAAGAAATCGATAAATTTTAGCCAGACTCTTTAAAAAAGGACACATTAAAAAAAAGGACTTATAAAATAAATAAAAATTAATAAAATAATAAAATAAAATCAAAAATGATGGAGGAGGAATAACAGCCATCACCAGAGAAATACAAAGGGTTTTAAAAGAATTATGAAAAATTACATGATAACAAATTGGACAGCCTGGAAGAAATGGATAAATTCCTAGAAACATACAACCTTCAAAAACTGAATCATGAAGAAATAGAAAATGTGAAAATACTGATTACTAGTATGAAATATATGAGTAATAAAAAAAATTCCAACAAAAGTCCAGGACTAGATGGCTTCACAGGTGAATTCTACCAAACATTTAAAGAAGAGTTGATACCTTTTCTTCTCAAATTATTCCAAGAAGTGAAAGAGGAAGGACAGCTTCCAAACTCATTCTATGAGACCAGCATTACCCTGATATAAAAACCAGATAAAGACACTACAAGAAGAGAAAACTATAGGCCAATATCCCTGATGAACATAGATGCAAAAATCCTCAACAAATGTTAACAAACCAAAGTCAACAATATTTTTAAAATCGGTCTTATTTAGAATGGGAGAAGTTACCAATACAGAAAAGAGGAAGGATAACTAACATAACAGGAGCAGAAAAGAATCCTGGAGGAGATAATAGTCAACACTTATTGAACATTTGCTATGCCAACCAATGGAGTATTTATTAAATCATCACAACAACACTTTGTAGTATTTTACTCATCTTACAGATGAGATGATTACGGTTTAGAGATGTTCACTAATCCATTTGGGTTTCCCTAGTTGATACGGGAGAATCAAGAATACTCAGGCATTCAGACTAACCCTGTTTACTGCCCACCCCCCACTCCACCCAGGTAGAGGGTTTTCTTCGAACAAGAGGATGGACCCATTGTTCTTGGAGAAAGAAGAGAAGAGTTAAGAATGATGTAGATGTGACAGCAGATGAGTTTGATGATGGTGAGAACAAATGAGGGCTTTCGTACCCGATGACTTTAATTTTCTTGGTGAATCAAGAAGCAAATTTACCTGTAGAGAGTAAGAAGATTGGATGCAGGGAGGCGTAGGCTTGGACGTTAAGCAGAATGGCAAAGATTTGGTTTGGCCACTGGAGGAAATAGAAAATCTGTGCAGCACAAGGTTCAACAAGTGGTGATGGAGGCTTTACAGAGATGAGAGACATCTCTTTGCACATATACGTGGTCATGTGGTTCTGCAGATTTCTCCAGTCCATATGGTTGCCAATGACTGGAGAAAGCAGATTGGCAGTTGATCTGGGCTTGGAGGTTTGTGGACCATACCTAGATGACTGCTTGTTATATACAGTGCATCAGTAGGTCCTGTGTTTTACCTCCTGCATACTTCGTAAATTTGCTCACTTTTCTCCATCTTCACTATCATCACCTTACTCCAAACTAGTCACCTCTTCCCTGGACCTCTGTTAGCCTCTTAACTAGTTTTACTCTAATCATCTGGTCTCTTTCCCTTTCTGTTGTCCACACAGTAGCCAAAGTGAGTTTTTCAAATGCTAATTTGGTCTCCCCCTATTGGTTTCTTAAACTCTCTCAGTGGCTTCTCACTGCCTTAATCCAGCCTCTCAAGTCATGACTCAACCCCTTGCTTTCTCCATACCAACCACACTGTCTTTTCTTAAAAAACAGACAAACAAAAACAAAAGAACACTTGCCACAGGACCTTTACACATTTGATTTCCTCTACTGGGAACACTTTCCTTTTCCCTCTTCACCATAAACAACTTTTGCTCTTTCAAATTTCGCCTTTACCATTATATATATTTTAAGAAAAGCCCTCTTCAGTCTTCTTATTGGGTCAAATCTCCCCATTCTCGGTTTTTATATCATCAAATACTTCCTTGATAGCTCTTATCACAGGTAATTTTTGCCTCTCTCTCCCATAGACTGCCATTTCTAGAAAAGGAAGTATCATGTCTATTTTTGTTTGTTATTATCTTACCCCAGCAACTAACCTGATGCTAGGTACATGGTAGGTGATCAATAAATATTTGTTTAACAAGTGAATGGTTGAATAAATGAATGAGCATTTATTAATTGCCAACCATATTATATGCAAGATTCTTTCATTAGATAGGAATAATCTTAGATGATTTATAATGTCTCTTCAAACTTGTAGGATATTTTTTGGCATGAGGGAACATTCATTTTTAGACTATTTATTACTTCTTTATGCCAAATAAAGCTTCTTGTGCCCAGAGAGTATGCCATTCATTTTAGCCTTTGAATGTTAACTCATAAGTTATTCAATTCTAGGAAACAAAGATGAGATTTGACTTAGATAGACAAAGAAAAAGGACCCTCAAGTTATATTCAGAAAAAAAAAATAGAACAATAGTTTATAAAAATAGATAGTTTCTTTGAAAACAGGGCTCCAATGACTTGCAATGGCCTAATAATAAGGAATATATATTGAATGATATGAATTTAACTGTCATGAAACAAAGTAGAAAACATTATAACAGCTACTCCATGGCCAACAATAACAAATTTTTTTTCACTGGTTAGAAACCTTAGAATTATGAAAGGATCTGTCTAGGATCCATTAGCTCCATTTTTTCTTAAAGGCACAAGGCTATTGTCAAAAGTGCTGCTATGAACATCGGGCTAGGTGTCCATCAACTGATGAATGGATAAAGAAGATGTGGTATATATATACAATGGAATACTACGCAGCAATGAGAAAGAGTGAAATCTGGTCATGTGTGGCAACATGGATGGAACTGGAGGGTATTATGCTGAGTGAAGTAAGTCAGGCAGAGAAAGACAGATGCCATATGTTCCCACGCATAGGAAGGCTTTGTGAGACCTAACAGAAAACCAGGGGGGAGGGGAAGAAGGGAAGGAAAAAAAATCCACAGAGAGGGAGGAAGACATAACATAAGAGACTCTCAAAGACTAAGAACAAACTGAGGGGAGAGGGGGGTGTGGAAGGGGGGAGAGTGGGTGATGGGCACAGAGGAGGGCACTTGTTGGGATGAGCACTGGCTGTTGTATGGAAACCAATTTGACAATAAATTATTTTAAAAGAATAAAATAAAGTCCAATATGGACCTTAAAAAAGGCACAAGGGACTATTTTTAGAATAATATGTCTTAGGCTTGTCTTAGGCCCTATGCTCAGTCAGGTGAGCATCTGACTCTTGATTTCAGCTCAAGTCATGATCCTGGAGTCATAGGATTGAGCCCCACCTCAGGCTCTGCAGCGAGCATGGACACTGCGTGGGATTTTCTTTCTTTCCCCCTCTGCATCTCTCCCCCACTCATGCACACACACTCTTTCTAAAATAATAATAAAAAAACCAACATGACTGGATAGGACATTTCTGAGAATTGTGGATATACATATTAACAGCTCCATTAGTTGGTGAAGAAGTCCCTATTTAATTCCTTGCAGGAACTAGAAAACGTGTAGTCCAGTGACATGTATGTGTGAGTATTTAAGAAATGTCATCTTCTTTTGAGCTCTTTGCAACCCACTCTGTTTTTAAAGGGGTATATCGAGGTGCCTGGGGGGCTCAGTTGGTTAAGCAACTGACTTCGGCTTAGGTCATGATCTCACGGTTTGGGAGTTTGAGCCCGGCATCGGGCTCTCAGCTGGCAGCACAGAGCCCACTTTGGATCCTCTCTCTCCCTCGTTAAAAAAAAAATATCCTTATGAGATGGATCAGTCTTACTTTAGGTATTCAGCACTTAAAGGTTTGGTTACGGAAATTAATACAAAGTAATGCCCTGTCTTGAATTGCTTATTACATGTCTCTGCCTCTCTACCACTGCACTTCAAAACTTAGACCCTGTCTCTCTTGATTGATGAGTTTGCTGCTTTCAGAGTAGTATTTGGGGCTAATTCAGTTGTACCTCCCAGTTATGAAAATGAATATTGGCCTCTCTTTTTTTAAAGTAACAAATGTTCTTCATCGCAGGTATAATCTTAAAGATAATTATAGCTTTAATCCTCAATTAAAAAAATTACACAGTCTTTTTCACAGGCTTTCTACTTTTATTATAATCTTAATGTTTTTACCCTCTGATTTTGCCCTGCTTTCCCATAATATCCATATAAAATGTTCTGCGGGAAGAGCAATGCCTTTCCTAAGGTTTCTGAGGATGCCTGGGGAAGGAGTTGGAGAATGAGGTGCACATTTCCAGCTCCAAGGGAATGAGTGGTTCCCAGTCCCTGAAACCATGTGAACACTCAGCTCCCACTCATGGCTTTGATTCTGCTTTTGTCGATACAGCTTTGCCTCCAGTCTCTCCCCTTTGATTTCCCCAAAGCACAGTACAGCAAAGCTGCTGAATATTGGGGAACACAGAGGGGGTATCATAGGGCATCTGTGGGGTGGCTTTTCATTAGGCCCCACTGCCTCCATTCAGTCAGACATCTTTGCTCTGCCAAGAGAATTTCCCCAACCTTCTTCTGTGCTCTGAGGTCTCAATCCAGTCTCTCAGAAATGCCATCTAAGTCGCTATTACCATACAATGGGGACAGGTTTAACTCTGGCCTTCTTCCTTGGTTCTGGGCCAAACTTTACATATCTAAGAAGGCCCATTAACAAGCTCCAAAGACAAACACATAGAATTGATAGATTTGGAAAAATTTGGGGCAGTATTCCTTGACGTAGGGCAAATCTGATTCATAAACAGACTACCCCTATCTGCTACACAGGCTCTCCTGTTCCTGCCAAGAATTCCTTCAGGAAGGAATCCTGGTTTCTTTTTTCTTTTACATTAAAATGACACTGATGGTATTATTATCATGTTGTTATCAGGAATCCGAAAAAGGCAATATCTTGTAGAATACTGATTTCACATGTTGAAATTGAAAATAGAATTTTTCTTAGAATTTCTTTTCCATCTTAAGTCCGAAAGCTTCTGCTAAAGCGCATGGTACTCCTGATACTTGCCAGCAGGGCTTTTCAAATCTTTTTGGTATTACATCTCTGTTTTTTATTTATAAATAGAAATATTTGAAATATGTGAAACTATAAACCATGTGCATGGAAATAGAAATGAAATGCACTATCTCATAGGACACTCAGAATGGAGGAGGAGAGAGAATGAATGTTAAAGCATATTCTTTAGCTTGATGGGGAGAAATCTACGTCAGAAATATCAGAGAAAGTATATTTGACAGACAATACCTTTGGAGTGAGAAAGATTTAGGTTCCAATGTCAGTTCTGTCTGTAATTAGCTGGGCAAGTAACCTTAGACAACCCTCTCTGTACCTAAGTTTCTTCATTTATAAAATGGGGATTTTAATACTTCTGTTTGAGAGTTACAGTGAGGATTATATATACTGGGAATGTGTCTGGTATATGACGAGTGTTCCATAAATACCAGTATCCTTCCGTTCTGCCTTTCTCTCTTCTTCCTTTTTAGGTGGGGTGCTATAGCAGCCCAAAACCAAAACCTTCTAGAACCGAGAAATTCTTATAATTAATATAAGTCAAAATTTTTATAGAAAGAGGTATACACACATATACATATATGTATGTGTGGTTTTAAGCACCAAGAGGATTTTAAAATGTTTTATCTATAAGGAGTGGGAGAGAATATCATGGAGAAGAAAGGGATAGAAACCAGGCTTCTTTTTTGTTGTTACGGTTGTTGTTGTTTAAGTTTATTTATTTTGAGAGAGAGGGGGAGAGAGCAAGTGGGAGAAGGGCAGAGAGATGGAGAGAGAGAATCCCCTCCATGCTGTCAATGCAGAGCCTGACTTGGGGATTGATCTCATGAACTGTGAGATCATGACCTGAGCCAAAATCGAGAATTGGACACTTAACTGACTGAGACACCTAGGTTCCCCTGGACCAAGCTTCTTTGAATACCCTTGTTTTATTTATTTGACTTTGAAACTGTGAAAATATTTTATACAATTATAAAACAAAGTTAAGTTTAAAAATCATATGAAATCCTAGCCTTTTAGCATGTATGTTATTTCCAGCTGGAAATAAGTTGTGGTAACACAGATCAAAGGAGAATCAATGAAAAGGAGAGAGTATGCTGCTATTATCTGAGGGTTTTTTTTTTAATTCCTTTTTAATTTTCTTTGCTTGGTATTGTTTGGTTTATCTATTTGTACTTCCTAAGTGAATCTACTCATTTGTTTTCTTCTAAATAAACATGTATCTTATAAATCTGAAGAATATAATAAAAAATAAAAAACAATCTCGTAGACAATGAAGAGGAAATGAAACAAAATTAACCTTCCTGTGTGTTCAGTTGTTGGCAGAAAAGAATTATAATAATGAATTTAATAGTGAATTAAGGAATTATAATAGTGAAAAGGAATTAGAATATTGAATTATAATAGCAAATAAGTGAATTTAAACCTGGTAATTGGACAATACATCCCTAGTAGGATATATACTAAGCACAGGAAAGAACAAAATTTTTTTATAAATAGTTTGCAAGAGTTTTATTGTTCACCTGAGACTGTTGTCTATGTATTGTGGGACAAAGCAAGTAAGTAATTATGTGACATTCTAAATAAAATTCGAGGATTCTCAACTTCAGAGATAGAAGAGATTAAACAAGGGACGCCTGAGTGGCTCGGTCACTTAAGCCTCCGACTTCAGCTCAGGTCATGATCTCACAGTTCTTGGGTTCGAGCCCTGCATTGGGCTCTGTGGTGACAGCTCAGAGTCTGGAGCCTGCTTTGGATTTTGTTTCTCCCTCTCTCTCTACTACTTCCCTGCTTGCAGTCTGCCTCTCTCAAAAATAAACATTAAAAAAATTTTTTTAAAGATTACGTAAAAATACTTCTGGATTTAAAGTAGAAGTATCAGGGGCGCCTGGGTGGCTCAGTTGGTTAAGTGGCCGACTTCGGCTCAGGTCATGATCTCGCGGTCTGTGAGTTCGAGCCCCGCATCAGGCTCTTGAGCCATCAGCATCCAAAGAGCCTGCTTTGGATTCTGTGTCTCCCTCTCTCTCTGCTCTTCCCCTGCTCACACTCTGTCTCTATGTCTCTCAAAAATAAATTAAAATGTCAAAAAAAATTTAAAAAAATAAAGTAGAAGTATCAGTTGAATTCAAGGAATTTTATCTTCAAGGATTTTTCCAGTTTTGTATACACTTACAAGACCTAGAAACAGTAGCTAACCTAGTAACAATGAACACCTTTAGTGTCCAGATTTCCATATAATGGTATATAGACTGTTGTTTCTATATACCATTTCCTACTAAAAGGAAACTTGGCCCCTTGTGGAAATGTCTGAATCCAAGTCTGGGGTAAGCAATGTACAAAGCAAGCCTGGAATATCTTGTCGTATTAGACAAGATATGACATTGTAGCTGGTTCCTGGCACAAATCCAAAAACTTTGCAATTTCCTGATAGGAAGTGTCTTCTGTTATTCAGAATAAGTTTCTTTCAACTATACCAGAGTTTATGCTAATGAGGTGACTCTCGTTTGGTTCCTTGATAGAAATAGGATGGTGGCTGACCTCCAGGGTGAGGAAGGTGGCTGGAGATTGTGTTCTTTCTTTAATGGCTAATGATTTCATCAATGTTGCCCATGTAGTGAAACACAGATAACTGAAAGAATGAGGGTAAGGGAGCTTCTGGGTTGGGAGGATGGCATGTCTGGGGAGGGGCATGGAAGCTCTCTGCCCCTCTCCCTGTGTCCTGTTCATCTCTTTGAGGGCTGTTCATTTGTATCCTTTATAATAAATTATCATTGTAAATACAGGGATTTTCTGGTTCTTTGAGTCATTCTAGCAAAATTTTGAACCTGACGTTGTGGAAGGGGAGGTCATGGGAATCCATGAAGTCAGCTGAGCAGAAGTTTGGATAGTCTGGGAACCCCATCTGCAGCTGGCATCTCAAGTGATGTCATCTAGGCATCTCAAGACAGTCGTCTAGGACTGAGCCCTCAACCTGATGGGTTTACACTAGCTGTGGATAGTTTCAGGATTGAACAGAATTTTAGGACACCCAGTTGATGTCATACAATTGGAGGATTGTTGCTTGGAAAATCAAAGAGAAGCTTTCAAAGTTTCCTTAGTGTCATATCAAAAGGACTCAAGGGCTACATGGAAAAGATTGCCATTAGATGTGATAATTTAAGTATTGATAAGAATAATGACCACAAGTACGCTGAACTCATAGTTAATAATCATTGTAGAAAAAATCCTGACCATTGGAGGATGCTAGAAAACCACCACATTATTTTAAAAGCTGTTAAAAAAATGGAGCATTTATCCTGACTTTCTTTTTTTTTAATTTTTTAATTTTTATTATTTTTGAGAGAGAGAGAGACAGAGAGCAAGCAGGTGAGGGGCAGAGAGAGAGGGAGACCAGAATCTGAAGCAGGCTCCAGGCTCTGAGCCGTCAGCACAGAGCCTGATGTGGGGCTCGAACTCACCATGAGATCGTGACCTGAGCTGAAGTTGGCCGCTTAACCAACTGAGCCACCCAGGCGCCCCTATCCTGACTTTCTTATGTAAACTGTTAATAGGTAAAGAAATAGAGCATTGTAATGATAGAATTAGAGTATTCCTATTATGTAACTCCTAATGAATTAATGGATCCACACGAATTCATTCCATAACATAGGTGGCTAACATCATAAAAAGAGAGACACTCAGACATTATATAATTCTTAATGGAAGAACTTAACAATACTTATAAAGTGTTCTTGCAAAAAAAATTGAAGTTGAATCTGATCAGGCTTTAGATCTGACTAGAAATTACAGGCAACACTTATTAAGCTACACTATGGGGAAGAATCAGCAAGATCCAGACTTTGGGAAACTGTAGGATTAATGACTCTATTTCTCCCACAAATAAATTGCAAGGGGAGAAAAGAGAAAGAGGAAGAAACCTACACGCTGAAAGAGACCTAAAAGACATACTAAACAATTGCCTTGTGGACTTTTTTTAGATTCTAATTCAAATGAACAATCTCTTAAAACCAAAATGACCATACAAGCCATTTATGACATTATGAGACAGAAATTTGAATGCAAGTTTTGATTTTCTGGGAAGCAAACTCTGAGACAAAGGTTAGCACACAAAGAATTCATTGGAGAGTGCTCCTGGGATCACACCTGTAGGGGAAGGGAAAGCCCCAGGATGTGATGGAGAGAGAAGCTGGGCTGAGATGTAGTTATAGCAAGGCCTCTGCCAAGCGCATAGGAAGCACTGAGCTGGGACGGCTCGTCAGAGTAGTGCCAGTTTGTGGGTGTTTGTCTTTCTTTGATGTATTTCACTTAGGCACTATACCCTCCAGATCCATCCATGTTGTTGCAAATGGCAAGATCTCATTCTTTTTTATGGCTAAGTAGTATTCCTGTGTGTGTGTGTGTGTGTGTGTGTGTGTGTGTGTGTGTGTGTGCGCCATCTTTATCCATTCATCTATCAATGGGGGACACTTGAGTTGCTTCCATATCTTGGCAATTTCTGTAATAGACATAGGAATGCATGTATCTTTTCAAATTACTGTTTTTATTTTCTTTGGGTAAATAACCAGTAGTGGAATTACTGGATTGTATGATAATCCTATTTTTAATTGCTTGAGGAACCTACATAGTGTTTTCCATAGTGGCTGCACCAGTTTGCATTCCCACCAACAATGCATAGGGTTTCTTTTTCTCCACATTCTTGCCACACTTGTTGTTTCTTGTGTTTTTGATTTTAGCCATTCTGACAGATGTAAGGTGATATCTCATTGTGCTTTTGATTTGCATTTATCTGCTGATTAGTGGTGTAGAGCATCTTTTCATATGCCTCTTGGCCATCTGTGTGTTTTCTCTGGAAAATGTCTATCTGGTTCTCTGCTCATTTTTTAATTGGATTATTTGTTTTTTGGTATTGAGTTGTATAATTTCCTTATATATTTTGGGTATTAAACCCTTTTGGGATATATTATTTGTGAGTATCTTCTCCCACTCAGTAGGTTGCTTTTTCATTTTGTTGAAGGTTTTCTTTATAGTGCAAATGCTTTTAATTTTGGTACAGTCCCAATAGTTTACCTTCTGATTTTGTTTCCCATGCCTTGGGAGATATATCTAGAAAAATGTTGCTAAGGCTGATACCCAAGAGATTACTGCCTATGTTTTCTTCTAGGAGTTTTATGGTTTCAGGTACCACATTTTGAGTTTATTTTTGTATATAGTGTAAAAAAAAAAAAACAAAAAAAAAGGTCCAGGAGTGCCTGGGTGGGTCAGTTGGTTAAGCATCTGACTTTTGATTTCAGCTCAGGTCATAATCTCAAATTATGAGATAGAGCCCCCTGTGTTGGGCTCACATTGGGTGTGGAGCTGCTTAAGATTCTTTCTCTCCCTCTCCTTTTGCCCTTCCCCAACTTGAGCATGCACACACACGCTCTCAAAAAAAAAAAGTCCAGTTTTCTTCATTTCTTCATTTATTTCATTCATTTTGCATGTAGCTATCCAGTTTTTACAGCATCGTTTATTGAAATGACTGTCTTTTCCCCATTGTGTATTCTTGCCTCCTCTGTCATAGATTAATAGTTCCTATAAGTGTGGGTTTATTTCTAGGCTCAGTATTCTTTTCCATTGATCTATATATCTATTTTTTGTGTCAGTACCCCACTGTTTTGTTCACTATAGTTTTGTAGTATATCTTAAAATCTGGGATTGTGATACTTTTAACTTTGTTCTGTCTCAAGACTGCTTTGGTTATTTGCTGTCTTTTGTGGTTCCACACAAATTTTAGGATTGTTTTTTCTAGTTCTGTGAAAAATATTGTTGCTATTTTGAAAGAGATTACATTATGTTGGTAGATTGCAGGGTGCATGGGTGGCTCAGTTGGTTGAGTGTTGGACTCTTGATTTTGGCCCAGATCATAATCCCTGGGTCATGGGATGGAGCCCCGTGTCGGGCTCTGTGCTGAGTATGGAACCTGCTTAATATTCTCTCCTTCTCCCTCTCCCTCTGCCCCTTCCCTGCTTGCTTGCACTCTTTCTCTCTCTCAAAATAAATAAATAAAATAAATAAATAAATAGCTAAATAAAAAAATCTGTAGATTGCTTTGGGTAGTATAGACATTTTAACAGTATTGATTCTCCCAATTCAAAAGCATGGGATATCTTTACATTTGTAAAGATAATGCTTGTCTTAAAATAATTATTCCTTTCTATGTAAAATGGTTATAGAGATCCATATTATATTTTAATTTTACAAAGAAGTTAAGAAAAATAACAGGAGAGTGATAAATATAGGTTTCAATGAGGGAAAAATGCCCTAGGAAATAAAAGGTTATTAAATATCAGATTACTAGAAAAGACTATTGTGGGCATCTTAAAAATGGAACAGACACACATCCTCCTGAGAATCCTCAGGTGAAATCTGATGGAAGGCAATCCGGAATTGTAGCCCTCTGATGGTCTTTCATGTTGTAGAATGTAGCCATTTTTTGGTCCCCCCCCCTTTCAATTATTTTTTATTTTTATAACCATTTTTTCCCTTCAAAGGGAAAAGTGACTTTTATGTGTGGCATGAACAAAAGATAATTTTTGTTCTTGGTAATGAATTATTTGTGCATCCAGTTTAAAAACCTGTGATAAATAAACCCAGGTTAAAAATAAAAGAGTATTAATGTCCAAATGCTTTTTTTTTAAGTGAATATTCTTACACATAACTTATTTCCTGACTGTGCTGTTTCTAATTTCTGTTTTAGTTCCTGCTCTCATTGTTAGGAGAAATGGGTCATACTGGCTTCAGATAATGTTACCTCGAGCTCTGTTCTATTATTGTGATTCAACAGGAAGACAGTGTGTGTATGTGTGTATGTGTGTGTGTGAGAGAGAGAGAGAGAGAGAGAGACTGAAAAGCATTTGGGGGGAAAAAGCTTAAATTAAGTTTGTAATCCACATAACTGTTTCAATGGCACGATAAGGTAGATTTGTGGATACCATGTGCATCATTAATAATTGGAAAATATGCCACATTGCTCATACTTCATGCCATTCCATGTGGAGGACTTGTCTTCACACTAAAAGGATAAAAGAACATCTGTTCTCTGGCAGCTTCGGCCTCCCTGGGGCCTAATTTGGCCCTCTCTATTTGGACCAGATTCCTCCCCAAATGGGATGTGGGCCCTGCATCCTCTAATTAATCTTGCTGTATTTCTTGCTCTCTGCATGGCTACTTTTCTTCTAACCTTCACTTTGGACCCTTGTCTCAGATGTTATGCCAAGATAAGTTGAGAGAACCTATTGGTAGGCCAGGAGAAAATCCAAGGTCTCATGGGTTTTCTGAAACATTAAGGTTTTAGACAGTGCTAAGTAGAGTAAAAGCAGAATATTAATGCTAATGCTCTAGAAATCTCCACCGAACCAAGCGTTTCTAATATTTCACTGCCATTATTGTGAATACCGTGGTCATTCATTAATGGGGAGGTTTGTTCTCCTCAGCTTGGCTTTGAGAGACGCCATGGTACTGAAGGAGGCTTCTCACCCAGAAGCGGCAGGGAGTACTGAGTTGGCAGTATTATCTGGTTCCTGGTGGTGATCCTGCCACTCTGATACTTCTTTTCCTACTTCAGTTCTTTGCTCTTCTTTCTGCCATGTTCCCCATTTCCCCTGTTCTTCCTTCACCCACTTTCTCCTGTCACACTGTTCTTTTCCCCGCCATGCTTCACTCACCTACAAGGCTGCCCAAAGCCTGAGGGTTAAGTTAGAGGATTCCTCTCGTTTCTCTTTTCTCCCCCTTTTATTTCATACCCCTCCTCAAGGTCAAACGTGCCTTCCTACCTCCACCACAACTAACCCTACACAGCTTCCTGGAAGCAAAGGGCTGTGGCACTCAGGGAAAGACAGAGATATGAACAACAAGATTGAGCTCTCCCTCTGTGCTAGCTGCACTGCAATGACTATCTAATTGCTTCCATTTTCACTCTTCACCCTCCTCTTCATTACCCATCCTTCTTACTTTTCCTTCCCTTCCTTTTCCGTTCCAATGGCTTTCATATCACCAGGTTCCCCGGCTCTTCTTACCAAGTGTCTGCCACACTACTTCCTTCTCACGTTTGCCCACACCATGTCCTAGCACTCCTCTGCTGGCAGCTCCCCTGTGCTAGACTGCAGGCCAGCCCATCACCTCTCGAACGTGTCTGTCGTTGACTTTCATGGCATCCTGATGCCAGTCAGCTTTAAAAATTTTGTGTCTGAGTAAAAGGAATTAGAGTATTTATTTCCTTGTAACTTGTTTTCTGGTTACTCAGAATGCCGAAATCAACAACCACAAACTCACAAGCTCGCAGTAGAATTACATGAGCAAGGGCACTCACAGGCCACAGCGATCTAAAGGGAACAAGAGATGCATGACTTAAGATCTTTGGTTGAAAGAAAAAAGGGACCCATTCTGGCTAACATAGTGGGGAAAGGAATTTATTAAAAGGATCTGGAGTAGCTAAAAGGAAGAGCTAAACAACTGAGCCATGAAAGGGTGAAGAATAAGGAGAGTTCTGGAGGTTTGGGCACCAGGAACTATGGCACAGGCTCCTTGAGGTGCCACAGCCTGATAAAATACTGCCACCATTTTCCCCGGTCTCTGATTTACTCTGCTCAGGATACAAATGCCAAAGTGAGTAGAGCTTAGGCCGCAGGCCCACTCTCCCACCGGTAGGAGGTGAGGCCCCTTGAGGGAAAAAGCCCGAGCAGTAGGTATCCAGAGGCAGAGGGGAGTTCTCCAAATCAAAATCATGGTGCTATGATTGGAAGAAGAGCTGCTGGATGATTCCTGGGCAAAATCCACAGTGGCCACTAGAGCTGAGAAATTACTAGACTCAAGCAAGGACAAGTGTATTCATTCCTATTTAAAAATCAATTTCTGTTTGTTGAGAGTATTACCCCTACCACCCCCCTTTTTTAAGCACAGAAAGCCAAGACACTAGGGTTAGCATTCAAGGTCAGGCAGTCAAGAGAATTCACTGATTAAAATATGATATAACCCTATGAGTCAGTATATGCAAAGTACTTTCCATATACTAATTCGATTCCCACAACAACTCAAAGAGGTAGGCATTATTATCAATCTCATTTCACAGAGGAGGAAACTGAGGCCCAGAGAAGTTAAGTAATTTACCCAAGACCGCACAACTGATACCATACATAACAATGTAAGGATTCAAACCCAGGCCATGTGGGTCAGGCTGTGCTCTTATCCACCGTGTTCTCTACCTCTGAATCTTTGCATAACAAAATATACTTCTATAACAAAATATTTAAAGAAAATATAGGGCTCTGATAATCTCTCCTATGTTTGAGAGAGGGAACAATATAAACAGACAGTGGTAGTTAATAATCCCTCCCACATGGACCCAACTTGGGGATTTTATCAATAAACACCTGTTCCCATTGAAATGTAACACACAAGACAGAAAACACTGGCATGCCAGGACACATGCTCACATCCTGGGAAGCCAGCTTCAGGGTTTTATTTCCTAAGGGCAGTTATTCGAAAGTACGGTCGTTTTATTTTTAGTTTCCTTCAGATTATACCCCAGAGCACATCTCTTCACTGTCTCTCCCAGACACTCCTCTGCTTTTCAAAAAGAGAAACACTGAACCTTCTCTCCTCCACACTAAAAGGCCTTTGTCCGAAACCACACATGTCGATTTTAAACAGAAAATAATATTAAAGCACAGAGCTTCCTTTATGTGCTTCATGCAGCTTTCTGAGTTCCTGTGTCCCTGGATTTATGATGTGCTCTACACTTTCCACATTCTCAGTGCTGTTTTCCCACATTTGAAGGAGAAATGATCAAGAGATTTGTGCCGGAGTAAATTTATTCTGTCTTGAGCTGGGTAAAGATTCCAAATTCACCACAGCATGGAAAATATAAATGCTGTAAGCATCGTGCTTCCTTCCCAGACACTGCAGACAGGCAAACACCGGGCCTAGGGCAGAAATGAACGTTGCATTCTTATAATCACTCTGCTCAGAGCCGTTGGGCTTTTCCGAAGCGAGTGACAGAAACCTGACCAGATTTCATGACCCTACCACTTGGTTTCACATTGGGGAGAAAAATCTTCTGTGCCCTTTCTCACTCTCTCAGTCTCCTGAGGGATGAGAGAACCATGAGCTCTTGGGAGTCTGAACAATTGGGGCGTTGCCCTGGGTCTCGTGACAGGACACTGGAGTGGGCGATAGCGGAGTATGTGAGATAGAAATTCACTTCACATCCTCTTCAGGAAATTAAATATAGTCAATGACATTACAATAGCATCATATGGTGACAGATGGTGGCCACACTTGCAGTGAGCACAGCATAAAATATGGAGATGGTGGATCATGATGTTGTACACCTGAGACCAACATAACATTGTGTCAACGATACTCAAAAAAATTTTTAAAGAAATTAAACTATTGACTGAGCCATAGTCCTGAGGTCTACAGCATTCTATTTAAAGATGAGAAGCTTAGGCAAGGGGAGCAGAAGCTTGGAAATCATAGTTTGCTGGGTGAGATATCCTCCCAGTGTGTTAGGTGCCTCAGCCTTCCTGCTGACTTCCATTTGTAGGGTAACTGTCACCTGCTCCTGCCGTGTCAGAAGACTTCCTTGTCTACTGGACTTGATCCAGAGGAGGTCAGTCATGGGGTTAAGGGAGGCATTAGCAGACATGTCAACCTTCAGAGCTGGGCAAGGGTATTAGCCACCTCCCCGTTGTTTGACTCAGGCACCTTCCCATTACAAAAGATCTTTAGTATATGAATTTGGTTGGATCAGCTGTTCCCAGTTTTTGAGTCCTTCATGTTTTTCATCCTGCCGCTTTATTATTTAAAAACCCACTGATTTCATAGTTTATTTCAGTGTGCTACTTGTAAGACAGCAGGGCAAGGGCAGACAATATTCTTGCCTTTTTGTGATATGCTGGGCAAGATCAAAATAACTTTTCATGTAAAAGGAGAGACAAAGGACAGGATTGCTTTAAAAATCAATGGAGGAAGATATGGACTAATAAGAGAGGCTAAGACTATTGATTATCCTCGTGGAAAAAAAGAATATAAGACCTTTTCTTACTACCAAATTAAAATCTCAATTCCAGGCTTCCTAAAGGTCTAAATGGGAAAAATCAAAACTTTAAAGCTTTTAAATAAAATATAGCATTCTGTTCAGAAGACTTTCTTTTAAAAGGACACCAAAAAATTGCACACCAAAATTGGAAAGTTGATTAATTTGACTGTATTAAACTTCACGTTTCTGCAAGGGAAAGCAAAGATACATAAACTCATTGAGAAGATAAGCTATGGCCCGGGGAAGATATTTCACACACACACACAAACACACACACACTCACACACACGCGCGCGGCGTGTAAATAAATTTACATGTATTTACACACACACGTATTTATGTGCGTGTAAATAAATAAAAGCAGAGAACTTTCATGCCTCCCTGACCTGGATCCTGTGTCTCTCCCCTCACTTTCTTGTCTCCAGCCAGGCTAGCCTCAGTGTTTCTAGAACCCACTAAGCACTCTCCTACCTCAGGGCCTTGGCTCTAGCTGCTCGTATTGCCTGAAATACCGTTGCCTCAAATAACCACTCGTATCACTAACATCCTCACTCTCTTTAAGTCTTTGCTCACTTTTTTAGTGAGGCCTCCCCAGAACATGCCATTTGACTCAGGAAACAGTCCTGTTCTCCTGTTCCCAATCTCCTCACCCTGCTTCTTTATTCCATAGCACTCATCCCTTTTCCATGTTTCCTTCCATGAAAGTCAAAGTTTGTGGGAGTAAGGATCTTTCTCTTTTTTGTTTACTGGGGTACCCCAAGTTCTGTGCACAGTGACCAGCATGACCACTCAAAATATTTGTAGGGACTCAAAACTATCTGAATGAATGAATGGGTAGCCATTACTAAAAGCCAGAACTTACCAGTCAGTGTCTCACATTGCTCTGGTGGGCCACCAACGGGTTACAGATGTGCTGAGATGTTGACGCCCTCAGCCCTCGAGGCAGCTGGCCAGGGTCTGGGGTAGCATAGGACCTGGATGGCTATGTCTTATTGCAGGTAGTCTGCTCCATTTACCTCAATGTCCCTTATAATATTGCCAGTTTGAAGTGGGCCAGGACATTTAAAAATTCAGGAAGCACTGTGTTGCCAAAGCTGAGCCTTGCCTTGTGAAGGCAGACACATGGTCCACTTTCACCCTGTTAGGTAGAGTGCCTGTGTCCCTCCCCGGAAGTGCCTCTGTATCTCCAAGTCAGTATTCTTCAAGATCAATCAAGCATCAGCTCAATAACAATGTCTGCTGTTGATCATTGAAGCGTTGTTTTTAAACAAGTGATTTCATGACACGAATTGCATATTTTAGAACATAAGTAATGTATGTTGAATGAATAAAGGAGCGAAGACGTAACAAAGTGGGAGAAATATTTACTCATTAAAGTTTATTTATTTTAAGAGAGAGAGAGCATGCATGAACAGGGGATGGGCAGAGAGACAGGCAGAAAGAAAATCCCAAGCAGGCTCCATGCTGTCAGTGCAGAGCCCGATACAGGGCTCAAACTCACGAACCATGAGATCATGCCGTGAGCTGAAATCAAGAGACAAATGCTTACCTGACCGAGTCACCCAGGTGCCCTGAGTGGGAGAAATACTTAAAATGTTAAAATTATTGGTGATGGTTGTGGAGAGTGGTGGTGAGAAAATCAGGTCTAAAAGGTAATGTGAATGAATTTAGTCCTAAATTTGTATGCCTGGTTGCTCTAAAGTGGAAGTTCCTTTAAGAGGGAAGAAGTGAGGGGTGGGGAAGGGGATAATGGAAGATCTTCTTTACAAAGACATCAAAGTATAGGAATCTGCTTAGCAAAACAATTCTCCCAGAGCCCCTTGTTTATCACAAAGAAAACTCTCAGCATCACCTCTAGGTATATCCTAACCTGGGTACAATGAAGAAGGTCATAGCACGAGATCTTTCTGCACTTTTCTCTTAAAAAACAGCACTGTGGGGCATATGCAAGTGTTGGCTACTGAGCAAGTGGGTATTAAACCAGAGCTAGAAAGGACTGACAGGCGATTAGCCAGCCAGAGATTAAGAATCAAGACCAGAGAGCCAGGGGAAAGCCTGGGAGGAAAGCTCAGGGCCAGGCAAGGCTGTTGGCTGGATTTGGGAGTGCCCGGAATCTGGCAAGCACAGCAGATCTTGGAGCCAGGAGTTAGGCAGAAGCCAGGAAATTCTGGGTTCATGAGGTGAAGGCTAAATGGGGTAGGGAGAAAGAGTCAGGAGCAAGGCAGCAGGAACCAGCAGCAGGGATGTCTTCAAACCAAGACAACTGCCTCTGCCAGGAAGCCTCATGTATGCCTCCTGCCAAGGCAAAATGCAGTACCTGGAACAGTGTGCCCAGGCCTGCAGGGTGAAGAGGCTAACATGGCTCAATGGCCAGGACACAGCTACAGCCAAGGGAAGGTTCTGGCATTCAGCCTCTCTCTCTGAGGAGGCATTGTCTCCCTTCTGCCTTTTCTAGATCTTCTGAAGCATGAGAAGATGAGAGTTATATGTACTGTGACAACCTGTTGGGAATTTTTAGGACAGTCGTTAATTTCAAGCATTCCATCCCCTAATGGAGATGGGCCTGTGTTGGTTCCTGTTCTGGCATCTCTCGTGTTACTCTGTTCCCTTTGAACCCAAGTCTTGACTTTAAAACTTTGGGACAGACATACCAGGAAGCCAAAAATGATGCATAGTCTGTGAGGTCCCTTCACCAATGGGGTTATGGCTAGAGAAGCCGTGGCTGTCCTCTCTGAGGACTCAAGGAAATATGGGTAATGTCTGAATGAGGGGAGTTCAGGATGGGACACACCGAAGGATCTGACCATCACACAAAGGGCCTAAGTTCTATATTGTGATTTTTAAGAATCTGTGCTCATCAGTTGATGTAATGAACAAGGTTTCTTCTTCCAACCACCCAACTAGTATTTACTGAATACTTACTGCATGCTAGACCTATGCTGCTCCCTACCAGCATTAACCTGACTCTCTCAGACAACCCTGGATATTTGTGTTGTGCTGTTGAAATCCCTTTCCCTTTAGTTGACACCTCGCTGTCTGAATGGAGTTTGCTATACTTTTATGTTACTCTTAGCTGCTGCAGACTTTTGCTGATATTTGCATTTCTAATCATTAGACAGGTACCTAGAAGTTGGCTGATGGCCTTCTGCATGTTTTCTTCTTTTACACATTCCAAAGCAAGAAGGCTTTGACAAGGAAGATGGAAGTTCAAGAAGTGCTCAGTCACAGTGTAGCCTGTACCCTGCTCTCCAGGCCCTGTGAGCCATGAGGGCATAAACTACTTAGCCGGCATGGTTGGGCCATGGGGACAGATGTGTTGGATTGAGTAGGTTTGACCTAGGAAAGGGTGAATAGAGAGAATAGATGATAATAAAGGTGGCGATAATTTGGGAGTCACTCTAGCATAGTTATTGGTGAGAACACAGACTTTAGGGTCAAGAAGACACAAGTTCAAATAACAGTGGTGACATTATGTGTGCACTCCTGACTAAGTTCACTGAACTTTTTGGTTCTTAACTTCTTCATCTCTGATACAAAAATAATGTACCTCATAGTGAGGGTTGCTTTGAAGATTGAATTAACAAGGCCATGTATTTAAAGTGCCTAGAGGAAGGGGTGCCTGGGGTGGCTCATTCAGTTAAGCGTCCAACTTCAGCTCAGGTTGTGATCTCGCGGTTCATGAGTTCGAGCCCTGTATCGGGCTCTGTGTTGACAGAGCCTGCTTTGGATTCTGTGTCTCCCTCTCTCTGCCCCTCCTCTGCTTGCACTCTGTCTATCCCTTTCTCTCAAAGATAAATAAAAACATTTTTTTAAAAAATTAAAAAAATAAAGTGCCGAGGGGAAGAGTTGTGTGGTTTTGACAAAAATAGGTGCTTAATAAGTGATAGGTAATTAAGGAACAGCTGCTCTGTATTGACCACATATGATACTCAGGACGGTAGCTGTATAGTAATGCTTACTGCCACCCATGGGGTAAGAATTACTGCCATTTTAGAACTGAGGATCCTAAGCCTTAGAGAAATGACATGAATTACTCAGGTTCACACAATTAATAAGAGAAAACTGGGCCATGGAAAGTGAGTAAAGGAGAAGCAAATGAACATTCATGGAACACAGTACCAGATACTGTACTAGATGCATTACAGGCGTTAACTCGTTGAATTATTATAATAATCCTAGGAGACAGGTGTTAGTATCCCATTTTCCATGAGGAAGTTGCAAATTTATAGATGCTTGTATGTAAAGAGTAGGGATGCTAGCCCAAATCTGGCCATTACCAAAGCTAATGATCTTTTCACTTTGAAAGGAGGAAGGGAAGTTAAGGCTCTGATTTTGTCCACCATGAAATCAAGTTTTTTCATAACTTCGTCTGATAGTTTGGTTTGCTTCCATTCTCAGGCACCCCAGATGTACTCCAGCAAAAACAAGAGCTGGTCTCCTCCCTGGGGAATTCAACTCTGGGGGCATTCCTGATGCCTGGTCATTTAGAGAATCAGTGTCCCTGGTTTGGGAGCTCAGATCATTCAGGGCCTCTGGTCTCCAGATCTGGGTATAGCACCAAGCTTTAAGAATGGCAAAGAAAACCTCCTATTTTATCTTGAGATACTGAGAGTTTTGCTTTTTAGAAAAAAAGTCAAAATAAATAAAAGGTAAAGAGAGGGAAACACAGGTTAGATGGGCTACTTGGTCTGGCAAGCTGCCACGTTAGCTCACTGTATTCCCAGGATGGTTCCATCTTGATTAAAAATCTTCTAGAGCTTCCATAGACGTTGGCAATATGACTGTTAAGGGAAGCAGGAAGAGAAAGCGGAGTTCTTCACCAGGTGCGCCATGACAAAAAGTAGGAGGGTGAGGAGACAGAAGAAAAACAAGTACTCTTAGAAAGTCTCCACCTAATTTCCCTTTATGGACCAATGACAGCAGTGGGTTCATTGGTATGCTTGGAGGTAGGGGGTCTTACACCCCAGCCCGGTGCTGGGACTTTATTTTCATTTCTTCAATACTTAGTAAATAGCTATCAAGTACCTACTGCTTGCTGGATAGAATACAGCAGTGAGTAATCCAAGTCATTGCCCACCGTGGGTCTGCATTCTCATGGGAGGAAGCATGCGTAGACAATTAACCAAAGTAAGTAAATAACAGAGTATTTTATAAGATGATAATTTTCATGAAGAAAAGTAAAGTTAAAAAACCGGGGATTGGTACAGGTACAGGCTTCCAGGAAAAATAGAGTGGGAATTGGGGGCGCCAATACAATCACTCTGAGAGAAAGGTATTCTTACTATATCAAGTTTTTGGGTGAGGAAACTGAGGCCGAGAGGAGTTCATTTCTTGAGGCCACACAGCTGAGTAGTGTAGCTTCAATTGTAAACCAGGTCTGTTTTAAAAAAGCTCATTCTTTTTTTTTTTTTAATTTTTAAAGTGCCAACTTTTTATTTTAGAGTAAAGGACATTAAAAAAACCCTTACCATCTGTTATCACCATCATTCTATAAAATAAATGATTAAAACATTTAGCTTTTTATTGCTCATTTTCTTCTTTATACTTCCCGGCCATAGCTGCATGTTGAAACGAAGGAAGACGGGAAAGTGCGAGACAATTTCTTATTCAGAAGTCTTTTCTAATTGCCTGGTGGGCAGTGACAGACTTCTTTAGCCTATGGCAATAGGGAACAAATGTAGGCTATATGGTTCAGTTAAGAAACATTCTTTCTCCTGCTAGAAGCAAAGATGTTTTTGAGGTCAGCATTTCAGCCTTAGCGCCAAAGATGAGCTAGAATGAAAATGCAAAACGTTCCATTTGAGATAATTTGTATTTCCACTGTGTGCATACCCAAGGGAGAGCTTGCATTAAAGCTCCGAACTTTGCTGTTGACAAGCATTGTTACCGATCAGCAGCTCATTTCCAGCATTGTGGTCATCATTTGATCTTTTATTAAAGAAAATTCTTCCAAAAATATTAATTTAAAAATTAATGTCAACACTTTCTGACATTCCATCCCTGAATGCTGAAAAAGAAAAAAGTTTTAGAGTTTTTTAATAATCTTGGTAAATATTATTTGAACTTTACTTTAAGCCAAAACAAGTTTCATGGGGGAAAAAAAATCCTTTCTTCGGCCATGGGCAATAAATTTGGCCAGAAGGGCCTGGAAGCAAGAAACTGAACATGCTAAATACCAAGTGGGCATTCATACCCGGGGACACGAGGATTTTCAGAGACATTTATTCTGTTCTCCTAAAATGAGACATGTTTTCAAGAAAATCCTTAATTCTTGTCCATTCTCTCTTTATCTCCTGAGTGGGTATGTGGATATATCCACATGGGCGCTTTTTTTCTCCCCTATATTCAGCGGGTAATAAAAAAGCCACTGACTGGACACATCATCCAGTGTTCCTCATGTTTGGTGGAAAGAAGAAAGAAATGGGAGGCTAATGGTTCACTCTAAATCCAAACATCTCTTTCCAAGATCAAGGTTTTTTTAAGGATTAATAAGCGTGTGTGCGTGTGGGCAGTGGACGCATGCACGCGCACGTGTGGGCACATATGTGTGTGTAGCAACTAGCGTCTCAACTAAGCGTTCCCTCCTTTCCTGTAAATGGAGTTTTTCTTCTTCAATTTTCTTTTTTTTCCACTTCGGCATATGGGGAAGGTATCTCAAGGGTTTGAAATAACAGATAGGATTCGACATGGTTCTTTACCACAAAGAGAGGGTGTTTACTTTCTCTTATTCGGTAATTGCTTGAGTCAGAGGAGAAAGGAAGACAGAGAAACAAAAACAAGGAAGGAGGAAGAAGAGAGTGGAAGGATGATGGATGAAAAGAAACGTGGTTGGGGGGTCCTGGGGGCTCTGGATGGGCTCACAGGTGGATAAGAATGAAAACTGTCTAAAGAACTGGCAGATAATTCTCTCAACCCCAGGCTCTAGGTAAACTTGATCCAAGAAAATAAGGTACAGATGGTGAAATGGATTTAGCCTAGCAACATTACTTGGTAAAAGAAGAAAACAAGCAACTTTTGTTTCCTCATGTGATAGAGGTTAGATCGATTGACTGTAAATCATGGAAGGAGAAGACCTGTAACTTGGGCTGCAGTCCCACTCCCCTGCTCTCCAGCTGGGTGACCTTGGACAAACCACTTGGAATCCTTCACCCACAACAGGCTGGCAGCAATATTAAATTTCATCCCTAATTCTTACTGTTGCCTTGAAGACCAAATGAAATAGTTCATTATATATTCTTTCATTCTGCAAGATTTATCAGGTATGTGAAAAATGGACAAACTTCTGCCTCATGAAGTTTATATTCTAGGTATATTCCAAA
Source organism: Paguma larvata (assembly GCA_030068075.1). NCBI lineage: Eukaryota > Metazoa > Chordata > Mammalia > Carnivora > Viverridae > Paguma > Paguma larvata. The sequence continues at coordinate 78,601,778 of CM057828.1, read as the reverse complement.
TAGATTTCAGTATATGTTGCAATATATGAAACACACACACACACACAAGTATATACACACGTACATACACACTATTCAGTATGGCCATATACAGAAACATTTTGCTTTATCCTGTAAGGATGGCCATTGTATTACTCTTCCATATGGTGGAAGTTAATAAGAGGATCTTCTTGTGGATCACATACTACATACATTTGTGGGTACATATATGAATGATAAATGTAGTTGAGCAGCATGTGTGGATGGTTGACGTGTGATGACAGTTGTGCATCCAGCGGATCTGTATTCATTTACATTTCCCAACATATAAGTGGTGCTGCCAGAAAAAACACCTTAGAAAGAGGAGCAGGAACATTCGCAGGTCACCCAGCTGCAAGATACTGGTTAGCTTCAGTCAGTTTCAAAAGAACATTCACACCTAGACAGGCTCATTGCTCTCAGACTCACTGAATGGGATGCTTTTGCTTTTCTTTAAACTACTTTTCTTTACCTGGGACATTGCCTTCCTCAAAGGTGAGAAAATCACTGTGACAATTGTTAATACCTGAATAAAATAGATTCAGAATTTGCTCTTGCCAGAAACTGCAGGGTTTCTGGAAAAGGATCAAGATTCTCTTTTAGCCTTCTTGCCCTCATCCTTTCCTATTCCAGTTTTGTTGAGAGTTTACCAAGATGGAGGTATCCAAGGTCAGGGGCAATGGAGGTTCATTAATCCCTGGAACAGTCACTCTGGACCTCATCCCAGCCGTTGGGACTGATGATACAGAGGATGAGAGAGATGATAGTTGTCAGGGATGGAGATTTGTCAAATGAAAAATAGGTCTGTAAATTATTTTTATTTGTATTTTGAAGAAATGAGAGGGAAAGTTCTGGTTGAAGAACTTAGAGAGGTGATTGTGATGCTCTGTTCCTGAAAGTTGCGATGTAGCCCTACTGGTGCTTGTTGTATGACCTTATACGTTTGCTCTCTGAAGGTGCTTTTTTGCCCATCCAGGTTCCACTACCCCATCTCTTACTGGACACCAAAGAGAGAAAATCAACTTGTAAAATTGTAGGGATGGAATAAGTAGAATGAAGTCTAGCATTGCTTTTATTTCATTCTGCTTAATCCCATCTGTATTATTACTACTAATTGTGATAATAATCCATACCACTTAGTGACTGCTGGGTGCCTGACATTTGTTAATTGTGTTACATGCTTTGTTTTAATTACTTCACCCAACAATCCCATGAGGTAGACTTGAGTATTATTCCCATTTTACAATTGAGGGAACAAGCTTAAAGAACTGACTAACTTGTCCAAGCTACACAGCTGAAGAGTGTGAAAGCCAAGATTCGAAGCCATGACTTAATGCCATGGTGTTAATCACGCAGCCATTCTGCCTTGCCTTAAATCTTCTCTTTAGTCGCTTTCCTGGCACCATATGACTTTTCTTCCTTTCTTTCTTTCCACTGCACTCCCCACCTGCAGTCCTTCACTCCCATAAGATAATTAAAGAACCAAATGGTAATATTAACTAAAAACAACAATCTAAAAAAGCAAAATCTAAAACACATAGACCATTAATATTTTTTCTTACTCTTCTGTGTGTGCAGATGCACGCTTTGGTTTCATGATGGCCTGAGAGCAGAGCTGGTCTTTCAGGTAGTCTGCACTGAGCCTAGGGTACCTTTAAATAATGATAACATTTCTCGTACATCCTCAAAGCAGATTTCAGGAATGGAAGAGAACTTGCACTTTATTAGAGGGCTGGTTTCTAAAGGCTTTGGTCTTGCCAAGAACAGCACTGTTGGATGATTACAGGCCATTGGTGGTCTATGGCAGCCAAAGTGGCATGGCTCTCCATTGCCTCCCAAGAAGAAAGACAGCAAATATCTGAAGACTTATATAAAAAAGAATTCAAACTTGATTAAATGAAGTAGAAAACAAAGAGTTGAGTGCTGCTTCCAGAAAGGTTTGCAAAAGTAAAAAGAGCAAATATAAATGGCTCTGAAAAACAGAATAAAGTACCCCAAAGAAAAGTCTCTGTACTTACTATGAATAGTGTCTTGGGTGTTTTTTAAAGCAGTAGTTCTACTGACTGGGAATGCTTCAGCTTGTTCCATTGGGATTGGGGTGGTCTAAGAAAGGGAAGGGCTTCCATGTTTCAAAGTTGGATGGGGGTGTAAAGAACATGGCTCCAGTTGAGGGAATGAGCAAAAACAACATGGATTTACAATGCGCTAATCCCACATACGGCCCCTACCCAGATGCCAGGCTTGAATGAAATCAGTGTGGAAAATTTTGGTTTGCTCAGTTCATTGCAACCCATCTGTGTGGGGCGTTTAAAGTATACGTCTGGCAGATGTTTTGGGACTATTATTATTTGGTGAATATATAAAATCTATTTTTAAAAAACTGATACTTAATATTTTTGCCAGAAATTCACATATTATCCACTCCACTGGAGTGGAGACATGGTATTCTGCCCTTTACAAGCTCTTTCCCCTCACAGGCTCAGCCAGAGGTCTCTCCATAAGCATAACAATGGCCTCCAGGCTCTGCAGAAGAAGCCTGCTCCTTCTTGCCTGCCTCTCTGCTTTTCCCCAGTTCTGTTTCGGATTTTTTTTTTGTCTTGATCTCCACCTTGGTGTTGATGGTTAGATATATTTTCTCTTGCTTTCTGGACCATCTTCACTTAGAGAATGCATTTCAGTTACCATTTGCTCTTGCCTCATGGTTGAAGGTCAGCTCTGCCTACTCCCAAAATCAGAAAAAGTTCCCTAGACCCAAATCTAAAGAGAAACCTGGCCTGTCCCTCCCACTCCAATAGGGGAAGACGTTGCACTGTTACACGATGCTTAAAATGGGTAGTCTATATGAAAGTCCTATGTACCAGTATACAATTGTCATATGTTCCTTACCTACAGAGTGGGCACTTACTCCCTAAAATCACATTTGAGTTCTCTTCTCTTTCTCCTCCTCCATTCCCATTTTCATTCCTGTTGCTTTGCAAATTCCATTGGCCCGGATCTCCTATGAGGGGATGTCTGTATTGTGTCTTGCTGTCTTGGAAAGAAAAAAAGTGTGAGAAGCAATTTCTCTCAAATGCAGCCTGCTCAGTGGTTTAGGTTCAGGCCAGAGACAGATTAGTCTCCTTACTATGAGCATGTGAGCCAGAATAACATCGCCCCTTGACTGAGTGTTAAAGTTCGTTTCTAACTTACTGAGTCATCACCAGTAATAATAGTTCACTTCAAATGTGACTTTCTTACTTAAGGACACAGAGGATGCTAAAGATGGTTTCCAAGTAGTTTCCAAGCACTTCCCATTATAATACATAGCTGCTGGCACTCTGCAAGCGTTGAGAACGCGTTCACTCCCTTCTCTCTTTTCATTTATCTTTTTCTTGTTTTCTCATTCATTTCTCCCCCTTTTCCTTTTGCCAGTTTTCATCGTTTCCTCTTTCTTTCTCACACCTCCCTTGTACTGGTGGTGCTCTGGCTTGGAGAGACTCCTTAGGTCTTCTGTCCAGACCTGTGCTGTGCAGTATGGCAGCCACCAGCCCCATGGAACACTGGACACAGGGCTAGTCTGAATTGAGATGAGCTTTGAGTGTGAAGTGCCCGCTGCATTTCAAAGATCTAGTATAAAGAATGGAAAACATCTCACCGAAAATTTTCATAATAACTATGTGTTGAAATACTTCAGATATATTATGTTAAATAATATATGTTAAAACTAATTTTGTCTGTCTCTGTTTACTGTTTTGTGGCTACCAGAAAATTCAAAATTTTAATTTTAAAAACTTTAGAATTTCTATATGTGGCTTACACTTCTTAAAAATTTTTTTTTAATTTTTTTAAAATTTATTGTTGAGAGAGAAAAAGAACATGAGCAGGGGAGGGGCAGGGAGAAATGGAAACACAGAATCTGAAGCAGGCTCCAGGCTCTGAGCAGTCAGCACGGAGCCCAATCCAGGGCTCGAACTGGTGAACTACGAGATCATGAACTGAGCCTAAGGCAGCCACTTAACCAACTGAGCCACCGAGGCACCCCTGTGGCTCATACTTTATTTCTATTATAAAGTGCTGATCTAGACTGTGGGTAGTTATTTTGATACTAGGAGAATGATCTGTATATTTGAAAGGCAACAGGTTGCATTGCCCAACCATTGGCAAATTTCATAAATTTACATAACCTATTTTTGGCTTATATATACCTGGGGCTGGAAAAAATACAATATTATTCTCCAAAATTGTCTTATCTTTTATTTTTTGAGAGAGAGGTAATACATGTCCACTATAATGGTTTCTCAATCTTTGGTATACTCCCCCACCCTGAAGATTTTATTGAGTTTTACTAGCTGTTGTATGTACTAGAAGGGCAATATAAATACCATTTATCCTAAACTACTTATGTCTCCCTATCACTTTAGGGTATCATCCTGTCCATTCCTTGGGAATACTTCTTAGCTAAAACTGAAACAATACTTGGGCACAGCTAATAGCTAGTGGCTTTATCTAAGTTACAGATGCTTTAACAGGTCAGAGAGTATGAAATGGTAAATCTATACAGTGATATACAACAATAAACCAGTATGGAGAAAAAAGTATAGTTACATTGACTGACATATGTTTCAGTTTTTTCTCAAAAATCCAGATTGCTAGATCAAAACCACTAAGATTAAAGTGGAAACAGTCTCAGAAATTCACTTTACAGCAATTAATATTCAAATGTATTTGCCACTGTCTAGTTGGTTGAACTTGGTCAGGTCACAGAATTTAACTTCATTGTACTGTATACCTATTTTAAAATATTTATTTACTTTTTAAAACGGAGGTACTACCTGTTCAAGGAGAACAATGGATTAAGAAAAACACATAAATCATTAACAATAGCAATTCAAGGAGGAAGGAAATGGTACCTAAGTAGAAATGGAAGCAATGAACCATAAACTTTGAATTTATTGTCTGGAAAAGCAAGTTTGTAAACTACTGATTTAGAATAATAAGTGGATGAGAATCAAAAAGAATATTCCAAGTGTGTGTGGGGGGGAGGAGGGCAGGTGATGGAGGTGCTTTATAAGGAAAGGGTAGCTCATTCAGGTGTAAAAAAGATTTTAGGGGCACCTGGGTGGTTCAGTCAGTTAAGTGTCCGACTTCAACTCAGGTCATTATCTCATGGTTGGTGGGTGGGTTTGAGCCCCGCCTTGGCCTCTGTGCTGACAGCTCAGAGCCTGGAGCCCACTTCAGACTCTGTCTCTTCCTTTTTCTCTGCCCCTCCCCAACTTGTACTCTCTCAAAAATAAATATAAAAAATTTTTAAAAACCACAGATTTTAAAGCAAACATAATTAAGACATCGTGGATGTTCAAGAACATGGAAATTGGCCCAGAAATTCATAAATGACAGTTCAATAGGGAACAAATAGTTTTTTTAGCCAGTGGTGCTGGGACAACTGGTTATCAACATGCAGTGGAATGAAGTTAGATCCATACCTCACATCATACACACAAATTAACTAAAAGTAGAACTTAGACCTAAACGAAAGAAGTAGAACTATAGAACTCTGAAGAGAAAACATAGGCATAATCTTTGTCACCATGGATTAGGCAATAGTTTTTTAGAAGCGACACTAAAAGCATAGGAAACTAAAGAAAACAGTAAGTTGGCCTTCATTAAAACACACACACACACACACACACACACACACACACACACACACTTGTTCTTCAAAGGACATCATCAAGAAGGTGAAAAGACAACCCACATGTTGGGAGAAAATAAAGGACTTGTAGCCAGAATATATAAATAAATTTTTTGACTCAAAAACAAAAAGACAAAGTTTAATTAAAAAAATGAATAGAGGGTTTGCAGAATCATTTCTCCAAAGAAGATAGACAAATGGCTGGTAAGCACATGAAAAAGTGTTCAACATTATAAGTCATTATAGAAATATAAATTAAAACTACAATGAAATACAACCACGTGCACGGCTATAATAAAAAAGGCAGACACTAACAAGTGTTGATGAGAATATGGAGTAACTGGAACTCTTATCCATTGCTGGTGGGAATATAAAATGATATAGTTACTTTGTATACAGCTTGGCAGTTCTTTGAAAGGTTAAACCTTGAGACTCAGACATTCTACTCCTAGGTATATACCCAAGGGGGAAAAATGCACACACACACACACACACACACACACACACACACACACACACAGAAGGTTGTACACAAATGTTTGTAGTTGTATTATTTAAGATAGCCAGAAAGTGGGAATAATTAATGTCTATCATCTAATAAATGGATAAACAAAATGTAGTGCATACATATCTTAGAATATTCTTTGACTGTAAAATAGAATGAAGTGTTGACACATTCAACAGCATGAACATTGAGAGAAACTGAAATAAATCAGTCATAAAAGGCTGTGTTTTGTATAATTCCATTTACATGAAATGTCCAGAATAGGCAAATTCATGAAAACGGAAAGTAGATTAGTGGTTGCCAGAGGCTAGGGGAAGGGGGAAAGGGGAGTGACTACTGACAGTGGGCGGTTCCTTTTTGGGGCAATGAAAATGTTCTGGAATTAATTTGTGACAATTGTTGGGCAATTCTGAATATACAAAAACTGCTGAGTTGTATATTTTATTGTGAATTATGTTTCAATAAAAAAAGTTGTATTACAGTATTTGTTATAAAAAGGCTATGTGCCATGGTGCAGAAAAAAGAAGTATCCATTCCATCTGGGGGAGAGAAATAGTAAGGGACAGTGTATATAAAACATGGAAAAATATTCATTCAAAGATGTGTATTTTAATAATTACCATTTATCTATGAGCAAATATTATAATTCTTTTTTAAAATTTTTTAATCCTCATTTTTGAGAGAGAGAGAGAGAGTGAGGGAGGGGCAGAGACAGAGGGAGACACAGAATCCGAGCTGTCAGCACAGAGCCCAATGGGGGACTCGAACTTACAAACCGTGAGATCATGACCTGAGCCAAAGTTGGATCCTTAACCAACTGAGGCATCCAGCAACCCCAGCAAACATTATAATTCTTAAAGATGAAGTGAAGGAAAAATCAAAATGGTATATTCTTAAGCGTAGACAATCAATGTAAGGCAGATTAACATCAAATGATAATTCTGGCACTTATAAGCTGTGCAATTGTGGGTAACTAACACAATTCTGAATCTGTATTATTAACTATGAAATGGTGATAAATAACTCCTACCTTGTAGCATTGATACGAGGACTAATATGCAAATAATCTAGCTGAGTGCTTGTCATGTAGCAACTGTTCAATAAATAGCAAATAGTATAATATTACATTTGGTCTTAAAATTAAGAAAAAAATTATGTAAGAAAGAAATTTAGCAATAAGTAACAGGACTATAATCAACAAGTAATAATCAAATGTTGATATTACTTGATCCAGTAATTTTACTTCTGGAAACATAAATTCCAAGGAAATAATCACTAATACTATTTTTATGGCATTATTTAGAAAAGGAAATAATGTCCCAGAATGGAAGAGTGGTTAAGTAAATTATGATTTCACTTCCTGGGATTATGTGGCTGCCATAAGGGATGATAATTGTGAAGACTATGTAGCTTCCTTTTAGAAAAAAAAAATTCATAATTCTGTTCACAAAGACAAACAGAGGGAAAAGGTTACTTATGGAATGGGAGAAAATACTTGCAAACCATATATCTGATGAAGGATTAATATTCAGAAAATACCAAGAAACTCCTATAAACTCAACAACAATGGAAAAACAATCTCATTAAAACGCGGGCAAAGGTATGGCTTTCCAGGGGAATTCTACCTAGCATTTAAAGAGGTAACACCTATTCTTTTGAAACTGTTCCAAAAAATAGAAATGGAAGGAAAACTTCCAAACTCAGTCTATGAAGTCATCATTACCTTGGTTCCAAAACCAGACAAAGACCCCACTAAAAAGGAGAACTACAGACCAATTTCCCTGATGAACATGGATGCAAAAATCCTCAACAAGATACTAGCCAACCAGATCCAACAATACATTAGAAGAATTATTCACCACGACCAAGTGGAACTTATACCTGGGATGTAGGGCTGGTTCAATATCTGCAAAGCAATCAATGTGATACATCACATCAATAAAAGAAAGGACAAGAACCATGTGATCCTCTCAATAGATGCAGAGAATGCATTTGACAAAATACAGCAAACTTTCTTGATAAAAATGCTCAAGAAAGTGGGAATAGAAGGATCAGACCTCAAGATTATAAAAGCCATATATGAAAGACCCACCTTTAATATTATCCTCAATGGAGAAAAACAGAGCTTTCCCCCTAAGGTCAGGAATAAGACAGGGATGCCCACTTTTGCCAATGTTATTCAACATAGTATAGGAAGTCTGAGCCTCAGCAATCAGACAACACAAAGGAATAAAGAGCATCCAAATCAGCAAGGAGGAAGTCAAATTTTGACTCTTCACAGATGACGTGATACTCTATATGGAAAACCCACAAGATTCCACCAAAAAACTGCTAGAATGGATTCATGAATTCAGCAAAGTTGCAGGATACAAAATCAATGCACAGAAATCAGCTGCATTCCTGTACACCAATAATGAAGCAACAGAGAAATCAAGGAATCTATCACATTTACAACTGCACAAAAGCATAAAATACCTAGGAATAAACCTAACCAAAAAGGTGAAAAATCTATGCACTGAAAACCATAGAAAGCTTATGAAAGAAATTGAAGAAGACACACAAAAATGGAAAAATATCCCATGCTCCTGGATTGGAAGGACAAATATTGTTAAAATGTCGGTACTACCCAAAGCAACCTACATATTCAATACAATCCCTATCAAAATAACACCAGCATTCTTCACAGAGCTAGAACAAAAAATCCTAAAATTCGTATGGAACCAGAAAAGACTCTGAATAGCCAAAACAATCTTGAAAAAGAAAACTGAAGCTGGAGGCATCACAATCCCGGATTTCAAGCCGTATTACAAAGCTGTAATCATCAAGACAGTATGGAACTGGCACAAAAACAGACACTCGGATCAATGGAACAGAATAGAGAACCCAGAAATGGATCCACAAATGTATGGCCAACTAATCTTTGACAAAGTAGGAAAGAATATCCAATGGAATAAAGACAGTCTCTTCAGCAAGTGGTACTGGGAAAACTGGAACACTTTCTTACACCATACTCAAAAACAAAATCAAAATGGATGAAAGACCTAAATGTAAGACAAGAAGCCATCAAAATCCTAGAGGAGAAAGCAGGCAAAAACCTCTTTGACCTCAGTCACAGCAACTTCTTACTCAACATGTCCCCAGAGGAAAGGGAAACCAAAGCAAAAATGAACTATTGGGACCTCGTCAAAATAAAAATCTTCTGCACAGCAAAGGAAACAATTAGCAAAACCAAAAGGCAACTGACAGAATGGGAAAAGATATTTGCAAGTGACATATCAGATAAAGGGTTATTATCTAAAATCTAAAAAGAACTTATCAAACTTAACACCCAAAAAATAATCCAGTGAAGAAATGGGCAAAAGACATGAATAGACGTTCTCCAAAGCAGACATCCAGATGGCTAACCAACGCATGAAAAAAATGCTCAACATCACTAATCATCAGGGAAATATAAATCAAAACCACAATGAGATACAAGCTCACAACTCTCAGAATGGCTGACAGGCATTCTGACAGCAACAGATATTGGTGAGGATGCAGAGAAAGCAAATCTCTTTTGTACTGCTTGTGGGAATGCAAACTGGTGCAGCCACTCTGGAAAATAATATGAAGGTTCCTCAAAAAATTAAAAATAGAACTACCCTAGGACCCAGCAATTGCACTACTAGGTATTTATCCAAGGGATACAGGTGTGCTGTTTCGAAGGGGTGCATGCACCCCAATATTTGTAGCAGCACTATCGACAATAGCCAAAGTATAGAAAGAGCCCAAATGTCCATCGATGGATGAATGGATAAAGAAGATGTGGTGTATATATACAATGGAGTATTACTCGGCAATCAAAAAAAAAAAAAAAAAGAAATCTTGCCATTTGCAACTACGTGGATGGAACTAGAGGGTATTATGCAAAGAGAAATTAGTGAGTCCAAGAAAGACAAATGTCATATGACTTCACTCATCTGAGGAATTTAAGATACAAAAGAGGGGCACCTGGGTGGCTCAACCAGTTGAGCATCCAACTTCATGTCAGGTCATGATCTTACTGCTTGTGAGTTCGAGCCCTGCGTCAGGCTCTGTGCTGACAGCTCGGAGCCTGGAGCCCGCTTCAGATTCTGTGTTTCCCTCTCCTGCTCACATCCTGTCTCTTTCTCTCAAAAAGAAATAAACTTAAAAAAAAAAGAAGATACAAAACAGATGAACATAAGGGAAGGGAATGAAAAATAATATAAAAACAGAAGGGGGACAAAACAAAAGACTCAAATATAGAGAACAACAGAGGGTTGCTGGAGGGGTTGTGGGAGGGGGGATGGGCTAAATGGGTAAGGGACATTATGGAGTATATTCCTGAGTCATTGTTGCACTATATGCTAACTAACTTGGATGTAAAGTAAAAAATTAATTACTTAAATAAATTTTAAAAAGTGGACAAAGGACTTGAACAGACATTTCTCCAAAGATGATATACACATGGAGAACAAACACACTCTCAGCACGGATCCTCAGGGAAACACAAATCACAACCATAGTGCGATCACCTTACATGCATTAGGATAGCTACATAAAATATACATATATATATATATGTATATATATACAATGTATATATACATACACACACCCCAAAAAGGAAAATAACCTGCATTCGTGAGGATGTAGAGAATTTGGAACCCTTGTACACTGTTGATGGGAATGTAAAATGATGCATGTGCTATGAAAAAAAAAACAGTATGGTGCTTCCTCAAAAAATTAAAAATAGAACCACCACGTGATTCAACAATCCCACTTCTATGTATATATCCAAAAGAACTGCAAAGCAGAATCTTTGCACCCCTCCATATTTGTTGCAGCATTATTCACAATAGCCAGGAACGGAAACAACCTAAATGTTCATCAACTGATGAATGGATAAAGAAAATGTCATATATATATCTTATTACATATATACATACATACATATGTAATACATATATATATATAATACATATATGCAATGGAATATTAGTCGGCTTTAAAAAGGAAGAAAATTCTGTCACCTGCTACAACCTGAATGAACTATGAGGACATTATGTAAAGTGAAATAAACCAGTCCCCCAAAGGCAAATACTGTATGATTCTACTTATATGTATCTGAAGTAGTCAAATACATAGAAACAAAAAGTAAAATGGTGGTTGTTAGGGACTGGGGAAAGGAGAAATGGGAAGTTGCTTAAGTAGTATAGGGTTTCAATTTTGCAAGATGACAAAGTTCTGTATGTCTACTGCACAATGACGTAAATATACTGAACACTATTCAACTGTACATTTAAAAATGGTTTAAATAGTAAATTTCATATTATGTGGGGTTTTTTTTACCACAATTTAAGCAATTTTGTAAAATGACAACTATGAATTGAGTGCTTTTCACTGTGCTGGGTGCTGCAGTCCTGGGGGAAAGGACTTTGGAGGGGTAAAGTCCATTTGGAAGGAGCAAGGAGAAGCCGTTGAAAATTTTAAAGCAGGGATATAGGATGATTCCATTTACATTTTTAAATATGGGTCTGACTATATGAAATATGGCTGTGAAAACTGGATTAGATGAATATAAAATTGTTTACTACGACTATGTGAAAACATGCATATGAAGGAAAAAACTAAAGGGAATAAATTTATGAGTGTCTGTTTTCCTTCATTAAAATTCTTGTTCTTGCTTTCTCTAACCCATAAGGGGAGTATCTAGAAAATCCACACTATTTGAAATTTATAACAGAAGGAGAGACTTATTTAATCTCCTTCTATAACTTTCTCGGGCTTGGTTTACCCTTCCAGTCATGCCAATCAAAGTTCAGTTCAAGGCCTGACTATCTCCTGTGCTGCCACCTAGTGGTAACTTCCAAGCTGTCAACAGAAATTAAGATTATGCCAATTACATTTTGTTTTATGTCAAATAATCACATGGCACAATCTGGGAATATGGCTGAAATTATTCTAGTAAATAACCTGAAAGCATGTCTCTATATACTAGTCTTGGCTGCAAGTGGTTGTAGGATCACCCTTGTTATCTCTTTACATCCCTTCTAGTCTTCTTTTATGTGGCTTAAATTGGAAAAAAAAATTTTTTTTAATCTGGAAACTTTATATTAACATGGGATAATTCACAATAAGAAGTTATGTTGGTTAGTTTTTTTTAATGTCAATATTCAATAATTAAAAGACACTAGAGGTTTTATAAAAGTAATGATTTTTAGACATAGATATTTAAATTTTTTAAATTGGCAAATTCAATATTTTCTTTGCCAACTTGTTATTCTGCGGTAAGAAACTTCCTAAAGTGTATAATCATATCATCCTTAGGAACCAAAATTAGTATATTTTGAGATTCAAAAAAATATATTTTAATATAAGAAAATCTGTGGCACTTGATAATTAATACATTTTAAATATGGCATAAAATAAGAATTTTATCTCATAACTTAAAACTACTTCATAATTAATGGGAAATGATCATTTTTTTTCGGAAGAAAAATAGACCATATACATGAAATCAATGTAAGATATTTCAAAAACTTACCTTATGCATCTGAGATCTTTCCCTTCCCCTCCCCTTCCCTCCCCACCTCCCCTTCCCTTTCTTCCCTTTCCTTTCCTGTTTATCAGTTGTAAAAACTATGCAGCAAACTTTTCTACTTTTTACATTCTCAAAGGATGTCTCAACTTATGAATGAAACCACATTTTATTAAAAAAACAGAGGATTTGGACTCAAATTGTCTGCTTCTAATTCTGACTATGACCTTTCTAGGTCTACGGGTTGCTTGGGCAAATGAGTCTAGTGGTCCTCACCTGCAAAATGAGGTAAAAATCCTACTGACTTGTAGGGATTTTGGAGGATTAAGTGAAATAATGCATATAAGAAACGTACAATGCCTGGTTTGTAACAAATGCTCAAGCCGTCTTAGCCAACATTATTACAAATAAAGAGAATCTCTGCTAAGAAAATAGGCCTCTTGTGAAAGCGCCGTTGCTCAGAAATCTTCCACCAGATCCCTGGTATGATTTCTTTAAAACTCCCTATGTCTGTGTGTTGAATGATCGACTCTGGTAACTTTTACTTAGGAGTTGTTATTTTGAAGAAATTGTGATCACATATGGATGTCAGAGTCTTCCTTAGATATTGATCCTGTACTGTGTTCAGAATAGAAACAAGAAAATGACCTTGACCCAGAATAAGACCTGTTACAGAGTTTTGATTAAAAGAATATAATAATTTAAATATTTTACAATGTTTATTCATACTCCAAAATATTTTAAAAGATTTCTTGCGCATCAGTGCCTTTTCAGGAAAGCTTTAAAAACTCTTGAATTAAGCAATTTTTGGTTAAAATAGAATTCATTTTAATAAACAAGCCTTAAATGCCATTTAAGGTTTCTTAAAGCATTCATTATTGCTCACCATGTTGTTTAACTGGGGAAACAGGACAGCTGAAGAATCTTTTATGATGTGACATACCAGAAGTAAAAATATGTATAGTGTAAATTACAGAAATCAGAAGGATGCAGAGAACAGCTCAGAGTGAGAGTAGAGTAAGGAAGTCATCTATAGAATGTTCCAGAAGGTAGTATGTTGGCAAAGTTCTGGATTGTCGGAGACACACTGTTGTGGACTGTCGCAGACTAAGACTCTGGCCAAGGGTCAACCTGGTCAGAGTAAGCTTGATGGGCAGAAAAGTTGGCATCTCTGCTAAACCCTGAGAAACAGGGGAAGATGGTCAAGATATGCAAGCAGGGGAGATGGAGTGGGCAAAAATGCAGAATTTGAAATATACATGGTATGGTTTGACCAAAGAAAGAATGTCTGGATGGTGCCTCTGCTAAACATCAGAGTTAAGTCTCAGATCCCAGTGTGCTGCTAGACTCTGTGCTTCTGAAGTCAAGAATGCACTACTTATGAAGAGAGCTGTTATATTCCACTTAGGTAGTCAACACATGTGTATTTAACGTATTATGTAACAAAAACCCTTCCACACACTAAAGAACATGATATAACCTTTGCCTCAAGAAGACTGGTGGTGACAGTATATGAACTTGCAGTGTGATCAGTGCTGGATAGGCTTATAGCAGAATGCATAGAGCAAGAGTTTTGGCATTGTGTGGATCTGTGTTCTCACTGTGTAACCTTGAGTGAGTTGCTTGAACTTTGTAAGGTTCAGGTCCCTCATCCATAAAATGGGGACACTAACAAAACTTATTTCCTTTGGATTGCTACAAAATTTACATGATACAATGCCAGCCAAGTTCTTAGCATAACCTCGGCTCGTGGGGAGTACCTAATAAATGTTGGCTGGGAAAAACACAGAGGTGTGAGATATACAGGAAACGGTCCAATTGTGGGGGAGCCAAAGAAGATGTAACAGAAGTTGCAACACAAGGCAAGACCCTAAGACGCTAGCTTGATGAAGGCAGAGACATGGGGACTAGGAGAGAAGGAGTAGTTGTAGAGGAGGAAAATTACAGAGGCGAGAGAATAAAAGGCATATTGAGGAAACTAGAAATACTGGATAGATGCACACATCTGGGAAGGTCGGCTGGTCTCTGATCACTTGGGGTCGTATATTGTTATAGAGTTGTCCAAAGTGGCCAAACACACCTGCCTCATAGGCAATGGGTGTTCCCTCTACCTGGAATGCTGTTCCTCTAGATACCTGCACACTTTCTCTGCCTTCCTTCCTTCAGACCTTTGCTCAAGTATCTCCCGATGTGGGAAGTGTCCCTTGACCACCCTGGATGAAAGAAGATTTATACAGTACAGGGCCTTGGTCAAATGTATAGATTCAGGAGTCAGGCCGCTGTGACTGGCATCCCGGCTCTGCCCCTTCCCTGCAGCAACCGCTTTATGCTTCGATTTCCTCATGTGTAAAATGTGAAAATAGCACTGATGCAGAGGGGCGTCATAAGAATGAAATGATCATAGAAATAAAGCCCTGAAAGAATGATCGGCGCATAGTAAGTACTCACTAAGAATCTCTTGCTGTTATCACTGTTGATTTATTGTTGTTCCAAATAATGATGGAGGCACGCAGTGAAGGCCAGTCTACAGGTGAAGTCATGCCCTTTCGCTCTGCACTACCTTGGGGAAGCTGCTGGAACCTAGAGTTTCATGAGGGGGATTTTTTTTTTTTAATGTTTTTGCAATTAGGAAATCTATCAAGCACATCAAAAAGAATGTACAATTACATAATGAATACCTGGACAGCCACCACCCAGCTTAAGAACCTAAACATTACAAATACAGCTGTGAAGCCTCTTAGGATGTTGTGGTTCTGATTTCTCTGGTGTTGTCCTAACATCAGCTTTTTCCAAGTGAGCCACCTGGAAGCTATTTCTGCAGGGTGTTGTATGGGAAAAGGTAATATGTGAGGAAAAGTTTGGGGAACTGGGCTCTAATTCATTTGGGAAGTACTGGATTTTAACAAAATAAAATAGGATTATTTTCTGCAGAATTACTCAAAGTTTTCCAAACTGAACACAGGACCCCTTTTTTTATGCCATGTCCTTTGGGACTATGTTTCATGAAAAACATTTTTAGAGATGCTAATTTTTGCTACAATTATCAACCCCAAAAAGTACTAGCGGCCTGATTATTTTCACATCACTCGAAGAGAATGGATTAATTTCAAATATTCAGTAAAAAAATAGGGCTTAATGATTAATCATCTCAATGCCAAGATCAGAGCTAAATGAGCAGCTTAACTTTAATAAACATGAAGGAGTCTATGGCCTGATTATTTACATTTCAGTTTTCTGCATAATTTTGGTATTCTATCTACATTTTCCCTGATCTTAATAGTGCTTTTAATTCTCACTGTATACCATGTATTATTAGAATCTCAAATTCCTGCCGAACAAGGTGGGAATAAATTCATTAAATTCAAATGAAATTCATCTAATTGTATTCACCCCAAAATGCTAAATCTTACAGTGCTGATTTCATGACTATTAAACATTTCTTATGGTTGTATCTAAATCTAACATTGATTAATAGTGAGATTAGGCCATTAGTATTGACGTAAGCCAGAAGCTGGACTACAGCCACACCATACTTATAAATTCCGCCATTTCAAGGTTATATTGTGGTAGAAGTCAGGGTCAGTGATGATCTGGTGGATTGGAAGATGGGTGGGGAAAAAACTTCTTGGAGCAGTTGGTCCTTGAGCTGTGATTTAAAGAGGAGAAACTTGTGGTTTTGTTGTTGTTCCATAGATACGGAAAAAATTGAGCAAAGGCTCATGGCCAGCAGAGGAAGAACCAGTGGAAGGAGCCACATGACAATAAATTTAGTTGGTCTGGAAGGTGAAGGCTAGGTTAGAGTAGGAGATGAAAACAGTTAGAAAGGGTGGGTCCAGCTGGGAGGAGCCTTTGAAAGAAATACTCGGAAATTTGTGTTTTGGCTCAAAGTGTAATAGGAAATCAATGTAAGGCTACAGTTCATTAGAGGATATGGTCAAAGTGATGAGCAAGGGAAACGAAAAGAAATGATTTAGAAATTGTAACCTATGAGCATTAATTTATCTGAAAATAGTTATTAGACAATCTATTTGAAAATAAGGAAACTGTATTTGTTGAATGGTGAATGATTGCATGGTTGTGTCAATGAGAGTGGGCATTTCAGTTTACAAAACCCAGGTAGTAAGGTAAGTGCCCACAATCAGGACAGTGATGTGTTAGAGACTTCCTGTGGGAAAGTCGAGAGGAATAATAATACATATGCATATGCACACACATACATTTCTGTGTGTCAGGCAACTGCTCTGACAAATCTACAGTAAAAGAGGTGAGGTATTTAAGATCCTTGCCTTTAGGGAGCTTAAAATCTAGAAGTAACACATTCATATCCTTTCAACAAATTCTTACTGAACACCTGATCCTGGCCAGGCTACGCCATACACTAGTGGTGCTAGTTCTCATGGAGTTTCCAGTCTATCAGGATACAGAGATGTACAGTGGGCAGTTACAACATAGTGTAAGAGGAATGTCTGTAGGAACACTACAGAGAGCCAGAGTTGGACTGAAGGGGTAGGTAGCTGTGCAGGGTGTTAAACATCACTGAACATGTACAGAATGGAGCAAGTTGTGTTTTTAAAACTCGGGAGTGTGAATGTGATTGAAGGACTATTTTGATAAGCATCTCGAAGTGGGGTATGTGAGATACCACAGGACAATGCTTGAATAATAATAGTGGATCACTAAATTGCATTCTAAGGAGATGAGGCTGCTTATCTATGGGGCTTTCCTTTTGCTAAACTGGGAATGGAAATCTGACACAGGGAAACTGTTCACAGGCAACGCAAGAGAAGCTAATTGTTGGCTACCTCAAGAGGTTTTCCCTCTCTTCCCCAACATAGCGTATGGCTTCTCTTCTATTTAATATTTAAAATATGTATTGATTGGAAGAGACATTCATCATCGGCTCAATTTTCTTGGTCTTGATTCCATTCTGCAGTGTCTATAGAAGCATGTGAGCAGAGCACTGTGATCGTTTATTTTCTTTTTTTTCTTAAAGTTTATGTATTTATTTAGAGAGTGTGAGCAGGGGAGGGACAAAGAGAGAGGGAGAGAGAGAATCCCAAGCAGGCTCCATGCTGTCAGTGCAGAGCCTGATGTGGCGTTTGATCTCAGAAGTTGTGAGATCATGACCTGAGCCAAAATCAAGTGTTGGTTGTTTAACCGACTGAACCACTCAGGCACCCCTGTGATGGTTAATTTTCTGTGTCAGCTTGACTGAGCTACTGGACACCCAGATATTGGTCAAACATTTCTCCTCCTCCACCACTTCCTCCTCCTTCTTTTTTAGTGTACTTACCATCTGGCACCACACAGAATCATTACAATATTATTGACGATATCTCCTATGCTATACTTTTCATCCCTGTGACTTATTTATTTTATAACTGAGAGTTTGTATTTCTTAATCCCCTTCACTTATTTTGCCTATACCCCCCACTGGAAACCCTCTGGTAACCATCAGTTTGTTTTCTATATGTATTTATAAATCTGTATTTGGTTGGTTCATTTGTTTGTTTGGTCATTGGTTTTATTTTTTAGTCTCCATATAAATAAAATCATATGGCATTTGTCTTTCTCTGTTTGCCTTATTTCACTTAGCATAATACCCTTTAGATCCATCCATGTTGTCATGAATGGAAAGATTTTATTCTTTTTTATGGGTAGGTAATATTTCATTGTATTTATATATCCCATTTTCTTTATCCTCTCATCTATCCATGTATACTTAAGTGACTTCCATATCTTGGCTGTTGTAAATAATACTGTAATAAACATAAGGGGACATAGATCTTTTGGAATTAGTGTTTTCATTTCCTTTGGGTAAATGCCTAGTAGTGGAGTTACTGGTTTTGAGAAACCTCCATATTGTTTTCCACAATGGCCACACCAATTTACATTCCTATAACAGCGCACGAGGTTTCCTTTTTCTCCACATCCTTGGCCGCACTTATTTTTTGTGCTTTGATACTAGCCATTCTGATAGGTACAAACAAGGTGATATCTCGCTGTCATTTTAAGTTGCATTTCCCTGATGATTAGTGATATTGAGAATCTTTTCACATGTCTTTTGGCCATCTGTATGTCTTCTTTGGAAAAATGTCTCTTCAGGTTCCTCTGCCCATTTTTAATCAGATTACTTGTTCTTTTGGTGTCGACTTGTAAGAGTTCTTTATATATTTTGGACATTGGCTTTTAATCATCAAATATACTATTTGCAAATTGATAGGTCACCTTTTCGTTTCGTTGATGGTTTTCATTGGTAGGCAAAAGCTTTTAATTTGGTGTAGTCCCAATAGTTTATTTTTGCTTCCCTCACCCTCCTTGGCTGAGAAGACATATGCAGAAAAATGTTGCTAAGGCCAAGGTCAAAGAATTTCTTTCATCTTTGTCTTATAATTTTCAGAGTACAGGTCTTTTACCTCCTTGTGTTAAATTTATTTAGGTATTTTATACTTTCTGATGCAATTATAAAAGGATTGTTTCATAGTTTCTCTGGTATTTCATATTAGTGTATAGAAACACAACAGATTTCTGTATATTTATTTTGTATCCTACAACATTACTGAATTCATTGATTCTAGTGGTTTTTTGGTGGAGTCTTTAGAATTTTTTATATGTAATATCATGTCATCTGGAAATAGTGACAGTTTTACTTCTTTCTCATTAATTTTGATGCCTCGTAGTTCTCTCATCTGATTGCTACAGCCAGGACTTTTAGTTCTATGTTAAATAAAGGTGGCAAGAGTAGGCATCCTTGTCTTGTTCCTGATTTTAGAAGAAAAGCTTTTCACTTTTTCACAACTGAGTATGACGTTAGCTATGAGTTTTCATATATGGCTTTTATTTTGTGGTATGTTCCCTCTAAACACACTTTCTTGAGAGTTTTATCATGAAGTTAAACTTTATTTCTAAGTGTATATAAGCATTTCTGGATGAGGTTTACATTTGAAACTCTCTCTTTCTCTGTATCTTTCTCTCTCTCTATATAAACCTATATAATCTGTATGTAATATATATAAACCTATGACATAAATCTACATATACATATAAATCAATTAATCTATGACAAAGGAGGCAAGGATATGCAAGAGGAGGAAAAAAAATCTCTTAAAGAGAGATCCATTTACCATAAGAAATGGGGTCATGGAGGCTAAGTCCAAGATTTGCAATTGGCAAGCTAGAGACCCAAAAGAACTGACAGTATAAGTTCCAGTCTGACATCAAAGGCCTATACATATCCTATGGGTTGGACTGGGGCAAGGGCTGGACAGTGCTTAAAGATGTAGTAGTTTGTCTGGGATGGTAGGAAAGAACTATAAACTCAGGGGTCAATTGCCAGAGGAAGTTATTGGAGCCCCTAAAGGTGTGTGGTAACAAGAAACCCCAGAAAAGACTGCCTTTTGCTTTAAACCTGTCTTAAAATAATTGAGTAGTGCGTTACTCCTTTATCTCACTTATCTCTGTGATCTTAAAACGATCTTAGCTGCTCAAATAAGTTTAGCTGCTCACAGACATTTTCTGAAGTAGACAGATTGCTATTGGAGAAGAAGGGAAAATCAGGAAAAAAGCTAAAAGTCAGGCTTGTTTTTCAGGAGCTTTTAAATCCAAGTGACAGGACCTAACCAAACTAGTTTAAGAAAAAGAAGATTGCTCCTCCTCCCCCTGCCCCTTGCCATATAACTGAAAACTTTAGGAATGGGTGGCCCAAGGCACAAACTATGGTTTCAGGGTTATCTTTTTTCATCTCTTTTTTTCTGCTCTTCTTTGTAAGTTGGCTTCTTTCCTTCCTATACTAGATAGCTTCCTTCATGCAGTTGGAGGCAATGATGAATACGAGAAAAGTGTAAACATTTTCCTCACACGTAAGACTGTAAAGGAAGCAAGAACATTATTCCCATAATGCCCAGCAGAGATGTCTGGGGAGAACTCTGATTGGTCACTTTGGATCATGTGCCCATCCCTAAACCAATCACTATGGTGAGGAATAATGGAGTTCTTTGACCAAGTTTGGGTCATTTGCCCACTCTGTGGATTGGAAGGTTGTGTTAATCCTCCTGTCCCACCAATACACATGTAATAAAGACTTCCTCAAGAGGAAGATACAAGATGATTAAAAATATATAAGTCTAGTAGATACATAAAAGAACACGTTAAAGATTTATTCTATGCTCTAGTCAATGAACATGTTATAACGTGTTGAAAAAAAGATTGAAATGAATGTGCAAATGGAGGCAAAACTTTTTTTCCAAGAGTGGGGAAAGTCAGTCAGTTGAACCTCTACCAAACAGGACAAAATCAGAGACAAGAATTATTTTACATTGCTGTCAGTTACCTACAATTCACAGAATTATAAAATACTTGCCACAGAATCAGAATCTGATAACCTGGAGGAGTTTCCTCTAGAATCTAGCTACATAGTTTTCAACTGGAAACATAAATATTTTCCCTACACTGGGAAGACAAACAACATGTGTTCATGAAACAAGGGATGCAGTATTTGAAGGAGAAATATTTCTAATACCAGGTGGTACCAACAGAAAGCCTAACTTGAATCGCAATAGGTAATCTATTGGTTCTTTGAAATAGAGACTATACCTCAGTTGTCTCTGTGTCCTGTGTGCCTAACACATGAGAAATGTTTATTAAGTGTGTGCAGTAATAGGGTACCTGGACTTCCTCTAGAATAATAGAAAAGTATCCCTACCTTTATGTAGCCTAGAACCATTTCTGGAGCTCTTAGCTCTCAGCTAGTAGAAAAGCCCTGTACTTTTATTACTACAAAATTCATTGCATTTGCTTAAAACATTAGAAGTTTGAATTTTTATTGTGGATTACTCAAGGTAGGCTCTGGTTCTACAGAGATCTCATTTCTGTGGTAGTTGGCTACAGTAACATTAAGCAAGCATGAGGAATTATTATTATTACCATTATAACTACAGTAAAAGATGACAGACACTGTCTGGGATTTGCATTAAGGTACAGTCTATGTTGAATACAAGAAATGCAACTTTCACGTCCAATGAATAAGATGTTTCCAGATGGCTCAGTTACTCCCGACTGACAAGATATGTATTTACTGGCTAGTAGGCTGCTGCCGTACCAGTTCTCAAAGAAAAACATAAATTCAACAGCAAATAATGGCTAAAAACATATACGAAATAAGAAAAGATAAAATAAACACTTGTAGATTCAGCATGGCATCCAGAAAGACCAAGTAGTATATGAATTGCAAGCCCAACAATCAAGTTAGTTTAACATAGTCTGCTTGACATTTGCTTTCCAAGCTAATTGCTTCTTGATTGTGACACCATAGGAAATGGTGATATCAAGACAGAATCAGACAACCAGCATAATAGCCATCCACAGGAGCCGATAGAAGCTAATCTGCCTTGGGGCATCTGGGTGGCTCAATTGGTGAAGCATCTGATTTCGGCTCAGGTCATGATCTCATGATTTGTGAGTTCGCCCTGGCATTGGGCTCTGTGCTAACAGCCTGGAGCCTGCTTCAGATTCTGTGCCTCCCTCTCTGCCCCTGCCCTGCTGGTGCTCTGTCTCTCAAAAATGAATAAACGTTAAAATAACAGCAACAATAATAATAATACTTTAATCTGCCTTTAGGTTCATGGAGTAGCCTTCATTGTTTGGGCATATGAATCTATATGATTCTTGGAAAACGTGGGACAAGGAGAACGTATTGAGAACTATAGCCAATTGGAGGGACATGGTCCAACAGTCTAGTGTGCTTTACTAAAAGGTAAAAATAACTTTTCCCCCATTTAGTGCATCAATAAGGTATGTACAGCCATTACCCTGAGACTTGTGGATTCCTTTGGGCAATAATAAATATTTAGTTGTACATCTCTTTAAAAGACTCCCTTAGTGTGAAATGGAAAGATAGCTCAGAGCAGGACAGGATTTTCTGCACAATTATATTGAAAGCTCTGAAAATGGAAGAATATGTAATTGTCTAGAAAAGGTAGGGAGTTTCAGACTCTCCGAGGGAGACAAAGGTAGAATAGAAGAGGCTGCGCTAGCCACTGCTTTCACAACCAAGTCAAGCCAACAAGCCCAGGGGCCGTCACCTTTGCCCTCAGCTCATTTCCGGAGGGAAAGAAGCGGAAACTCCAGTCCGGCCCGGTGCATCCTCTCACAGCGCCCCCCTGCGACGAATGGCTGCCATGTCCTCCCTAAGTCACGTGGATCTCAACTGAAACATTTTCTTTTCTCTTTTCCATGCAATTTAAAAACAAACAAATGAGTAACCAAATGTCAATTTAAAGACGAAAACCCGTCGAAAAGCAACGATGACGGCACACTCATTGTTCACTCCGTGTGGGCAGCACAAGGCCGAGCATTCGGCGTGGGCGCACTCATCTGTTAGCCGGGAAATCATTAACCGCTGACATTAGCCCTGACGGCTGACTGAGGGGCTAGAAGGGCTCTGTGGCTTGCCAAGTGTTCACATAGAAAATCAGCGTTCTCCAGGGAGGTGGGGGGAGGGAGAGGGAGGCTTGGAAAAACTGAATATTGGAGTTTTGGAGCAGGTTGAGAGGTAGCAGGAGGGGAAAGATTTCATCTCTGAGGTGGTCCCATTTTAAATATGTTTTAGCCTTCTTACAGAAAGTGGCTCTCTGTATACGTTTACACACCCGCCTGCCAGCCAGAGCTCCCTCGCCCTCCTCTGCCACCCTCCTTTTAAAGCAACAGCTGCTTATTCATGGGACTGTGCAAACACCTGGGCTTCTTGGCTGTCTGTGTGTGTGTGTGTGTGTGTGTGTGTGTGTGTGTGTGTGTGTCTGAGAGAAAGAGGGCACACTTTATAAGTTTTGTGGAATATAAGGCCATAGTGAGCTTTACAAGATGCCCTGAAGGGCAGAAACTAGTAAAACGATGCCCTTCCAGGAGGTAGAGATTGGAGCAAAATAGGATTGTGTCACACCTGTGATTTCACTGAACTCACTGAAAGCAAGACTGACGTAGTTTTGTCTAAAAGATGTTGATTCTGAAGCAAGCTGTACTGCGACAGTGGTAGCTGCGGTAGGTGGAGTTCACGGTTGGGGGGGCAAGTGAGGCCCGCTTTGAGTCCTCTCTGCTCTGAGCAGCTGGGTGATCTTGGGCAAGTCGTCTAACCTAAGGCAAAGCCGTATCATCTGTAAATGGAGAGAGTATCTACCTCAGGGGATTCTTGGAAGGATTGAGTAAGATAGAGTGTCAATTCTGTTAGTGCAAGCTCATAAAAAAAAAAAAAAAACAACAATATTAACTTTATTATATGTTGGCTTGGCGTTAGGCTTATTCTTTCTAACACAGTGGTTGTTGTAATGTTACAAAAGGTTGTTATGGAATAAAATTTCCAATGCTTTGGGAACAGGGCAATTAGAATCTCTTTACTGTGTCATCTGAAAAGAAAAAAAAAATTCCCCTTAAGAAAACATACATGCTTTTTAGCTTCTTTTACTTGTCCGTAGCCAGGAGGCAACTCTTCAGTATATTGTTTTGTTTTACACATTGACAAGGGTTCTACTAAAACTCACGATGAATGAAAGAAAGTAACGTGAATATAAAATTACCAGATCCAACCTGGCACAGTTTTTATTGTTTTGCATTTATTTCATAGAACGTGGAACTCAACGTAGCCACTTCCCATCAGTTTTTCAATGGCAACCCAGTGAGCTGTAGCCGTCAGTTACCTTACTCAAATGGAAGATGGATGAATGATCTCGCTTTTCAGACCCCAAAGCAATGTAGATTTGGCAAGGAGTAAGAGTCACCATGAAAACAATCCATTTTTCAGGGTGACACATTTTGTATTAAATGTCTTCCAGTTTGTAGGAAAATGTAATGACATTTTCTGGAAGATGTTTTGAAGTTTAATTAAAATGCAGCTTAAAAATGTCTCCCTCGTGGTTTGCACTTATAAATATTAGCATATCAGGAACCTACACAGAGATGTGAATGTTCCCATCCTGATGTTGGATAGCTCTGGTTGGGAACTGTGTGCATTAATCTTCTGACAAAATAGCAGTGTGCCTCTTGTGCACAACTGGGCCCTGTGGATGAATTCTGTGCCGTGTATTCATAGGAAGAAAACCTGATATTTTAAATTCTCCTCCCTTCCTCTGGGAGGTTGCTGTATACTCCACAAAAAAACCCTTGCTTTTTGTACGTACAGAACTGAAAAAGTTCCTATTAAGCCAGACCGAAAAACAAAAGGCACTCTGGTGAACTGTTGATCATTTAGAGCAGTTATTCTCCAAGCTTCTTGTCATTGGAAAAAGTGAATGGCATGACGTAATAGTCTGAAATACTCAAAACTCTGACCCATCTTCTACCTCTGGCAGAGATTTTGCTCAACTCTGCTTTTCCGTTGATTCATTCAGAAACTGAAAGAAATTTCAAATTTCGTTCAATGGATATTTATTGAATAGCTGTCTGCACTACTGCTATTATTTGGTGTTGGGGGGTATATGTTGAATGACAAGGTTCCTCTCCTTAAGTAGTTCACAAAATAATTATGGAAGTAGCATGGTAACTTGGAAGAAAATAGTACTTCTCTTTGGGAGTTAACCCAGGACACATGATAATATAATTCGCTGAAGTAATACCTTTGGAATCTTAATATCTACCAGTGTTTAATACCTCCTCTGAAATGTTCAATGGAGTTCTTAGGAGCAGCTTACTGTATAGCAGCCTTTTGCTAACTATATAATAAAATATTTAGTAATAGCCTTGTTCTTAATACCTGCTGGATTATTAAATAAAGGGAAGTGACACACATTTGTGATTGGAATGTCTTTTATCCTTTAGTTGAGGAAGGAATGAAGGGTTTGCCGGGAACACTTGGAACTCTCAATGAAAGTACAGATGAACCCTCTCAGCTTCAACATCTTATTTCTGTCCACAGCTGATTGTGTTTTTCTGTGGACTTTGTGATCAAAGGGAAAAATAGCAGTTAAATTGTAAGATACTCTAGAATTAAACTCAGATTATCCTAAAGTTAACATCCTGGGATGGCGTACATATTCCAGAATTCTTTTTTTTTTTTTTTTTTTTTTTGTATTTCAGAATTTCTTGCAAAAGGCATTAACTTGTGTCCTTCAAGAACTAATGGACATCTATTAAACCATATTGCAGTGTTTAGTGAATTGACTGTAAGATAAAATTGAAGCTATACTTGATTTTCTTCTCTTTGGGTCCACTACGTAGTGTATGATTAGAAAGAGCTTTTTGAATTTTAAAAAGACTGACTCCCTTTGTTCTTGCTTGGTAAATGCAGAAAGTTAAATAGTTGATTTGCTTAAGTGGTACTGAGAATAGGTAATAGAAAATTAAAACTGAGTTCTTAGCCATTGAGATGTAGGATTGTGCTCTCTCCCAAGACAAGCTTTGGTTTCTCCATATTTCTCAGATTGATGCTGCCTGTGTTCCGAACTATTTTTTATAACAGGAAGGGAGATGCCAATATTGACTTTTAATATTTCAGGTCCAATATTGTCAACACTGATTTTGATTCATAACTTAGCATAGCCCTGGAATACATCATTTGCATTATAAGCATAAATCTTTAGAATATACGTTTTCAACAGGTTGTAAGAAAACACAGAGGAAAGGAATATCCTGTTACACTTAACTGTCATGACTTGTCTTTTGGAGTTGGGCTCCATAGTGTCCTTAACTATATCTTAGATGTGTAATTAAATACCAAATTTCTGTCTGAATAAAATTGGAGGGAGTTAATAGTGAGTTAGTGGATTAGGTTTTATTTTCTTAATTCTAGAATACTTAGTTCAATTCACCTTTATTTAAATTGTTACTACCTTATAAACATTACTTAAGTCAAGACTGAACCATATTCACTTAGGCTGTAATTTGCTAAGAGTTTATTTACATTTAAATACTTACTATCTTAAATTATATATTTCAGTTTTTCTTTCATAGAAAATGATAATGTCATAAAAAATTACAATTTTTTCTTTAAAGGTTTTTTTTTTTTTTTGCTTCCTTCATCTTATCCTATGATTTTAGTCTTTTTTTTTAATGTTTATTTATTTTTGAGAGAGAGAGAGAGAGAGAGAGCACGAGCAGGGAAAGGGCAGAGAGAGGGAGTCACAGAATCTGAAGAGGCTCTAAGCTCTGAGCTGTCAGCACAGACCCTGACACAGGGCTCGAACCCAGGAACCACGAGATCATGACCTGAGCTGAACAGATGCTTAACCGATTGAGCCACCTAGGCGCCCCTATTTTAGTCTTTATCATTGCTAAAAGACCTAGGGTATGACTCTAAAGGCAATAATTAATAATGTTTATCAATGTATTAGTAATGTTTGATGTGACATGATAACCATAAATTCCCAAGTTCCCTCTTCCTTCTTTTCTTTTTAGGAATGGGCTGTTTGTGAAGAAAAATTTAAAGATGACCTGAATCTGATACTTCCTTGCCTTAATGTCCGAGTATTTATCAAGCTAGTGTTTAAAAAATATTTTTTTCAGGGCACCTGAGAGGCTCAGTCAGTTAAGCATCCAACTCTTGGTTTTGGCTCAAGACATGATCTCACGGTTTGTGAGTTCAAGCCACACATCAAGCTCTGTACTGACAGCATGGAGCCAGCTTGGGATTCTCTCTCTTCCTCTCTGCCCTTTTCCTGCTCGCTCTCTCTCCTATTCTCTTTCTCTCTTTCAAAATAAATAAATAAATAAGTAAACTTAAAAAAAAAACATTTTTCATGTGAACAGCTTATAAGGATTTTGTGCAATCTTAAGATCTAAGAGTTTCAAATGGAGTTCTGCAAAATGTGGCCGTATCTGTTGTTACGACACTTCAAACTAGTTGCATTATATGGGTTTAGTGTATTGGCCTTCAACTTCTGAAAGCTAAAAACCGCATCCAACAAATTCATATGTGAATCTAAGCACAGATTCTAGATTTTGCTTATTAACATAAGTTCACATTTCTTACCAAAAAATAGTAATATGGGTTTGTTTTGAAGGCTATGGGACTCAAGTGAAAATATGAAGAAGTTCAATCTTTGAATATTCCTCCCAGAAACATTATTCTAATCATATACAGCTCAGACCAATCTCTCCCTATGTGTGTGTGTGTTATTCCTTTTTAAAATGTTCAGAGAAGGGGCGCCTGGATGGCTCATTTGGCTAAGGGTCTGACTCTTGACTTCAGCTCAGGTCATGATCTCACTGTTCGTGAGTTTAAGCCCTGCATCAGGCTCTGCACTGACAGTGTGAAGCTTGTTTAGGATTCTCTCTCCCTCTCTCTCTGTCCCTCCAACCCTCTCTTTCCCTCTCTCTCAAAATAAGTAAACAAAACTTTTTAAAAAATGTTCATAGAATTTTGGATCATTTCCTAGTTTCATGAATACATCATTCTTGTTTCTTGTTAATATAAGTATGTATAATGTACCCACTAGAATGGGAGAGTTTTGAGGGTAGTTACAGCATTTTACTTCTTGTTTGCATCTCCCAAGCATCTAATAGATCTCTCACAGGATTGGGAGCATAAACAGAATACTTTCTAAATATGTACTTGCTTGATTCATAGACTTTTTGTTGTGTTGTTTTTACTAATATGCCCTAAGCTACAGAGAGTTAAAGAAAAAATTCCAGGGGTTCCTGGGTGGCTCAGTCAGTTGAGCGTCCAACTTTGTCTCAGGTCATGATCTCACGGTTCGTGGGTTTGAGCCCTGCATGGAGCTCTGTGCTGACAGCTTGGAGCCTGGAGCCTGCTTCAGATTCTGTGTCTTCCTCTCTGTCAGCCCGCCCCTACTCCGCTCCCTATCTCTCTCTCTCAAAATAAATATTAAAAAAAATTTTTTTTAAAGAAAAAAAATCCATAGAAGTAAGGGTGTTTGTTTTCATCCACACATAGAAGGAGGAAAAGTAGGATGATATTCACAGCGAACAGGGGATTGCATATGGCATTACAGTGTGCTGTTGGCGACCAAAGTCCCTGGGACTGCAAGGTATACAACAGGAAAGCAGTCTTCCCCCATGAAGGATTTTTTGAGTTGTCACATGCCTCCCAGACCTTGGTCCCTTTCCCTTTCTCTGGTAGAATTCTCAAGTAGCTCTTTTATGTTCGTTGTTGTTACCAGGAAGAATAAGGTCTTTCAAATTAAACTTAACAATGGTGAAAATTACCCCTGGCCTTAAAGTTCCTCATCTGCCTCTCTCTCTTTTTACCAGTTCTGGCTGACTCTCTGGACTAAGTTTCAGAGAGTAATTTTTAATCTTTTCTCCTGACTTCTCTCTGCTTTTTTTTTTTTTTTCTGCCCTCTCCTGTCTTCACTTCAAATTGGACGTATTTCATAAAAGGATGTCTAGGTAATTCAGCCATTCTGTTGAATTGAACTTAAATACTGGACAAAATACATTTTAGGTGGTTTATACACTAAAAGCTGATGTGAAAATATTGGAATATGTACCAATATAA
Organism: Paguma larvata; assembly: GCA_030068075.1. Classification (NCBI taxonomy): domain Eukaryota; kingdom Metazoa; phylum Chordata; class Mammalia; order Carnivora; family Viverridae; genus Paguma; species Paguma larvata. The sequence goes on along the minus strand of CM057828.1, from coordinate 78,572,602 downwards.
ACATACTTAAGACCATATTCAATACAGTTTAAAAAATTACATCATATTCCTTCGAGTAGAAATCTTAAAAGGTATATATAATTCACCTTCTGACTCATGATGTAATTTAGATTATATTTTATTAGACATTCTTTACAAATTTAAAATACTGCTATTTTTACATGCACAGAGGAAAATCGTTTGGATAATTATATTTAGGCATTATTAAAATCAACCACAAAATAGAGACACTTTATTGTGTCATTTATCAACATACTTGATATGTATATCTAAAGTGCATTATGTTACAAAAAATATAGAAATTCAGCAGCACCAAGATACATTTACAAAATAAATACATCAGTTGACAAAATAAATTATGGTAAATGTGATAATAATAATTGGATTAGCCTTGGCAAAACAAATATTCACAATGACCAATGTGCAGTTTCATAGAGCAATGGGGAAGACAGTTTTATTCCAATGCATTTACAGTATTTACAGACAATAAATATTTCTAATACTTTCCATATGTTCACTATTACAGAATCCTGTAATACGTCCTCTGAAGGTCTTTGCTAAAGATTTTAATGCCTCCTGAAAAGAGAAGGGAGGGAAAGAAAAGGAGAAAATAGGTTAATTCTCCTTGACACATGAAAAGGCATACAGAAATAAAGAAAAAATAGAATCACAGTTGAAAAGATTCCAGGGATTTCTTAGGAGTACTCCCAATAGGAGTCTACTGACACTCCAGAACCTTTGCTACCGGCAGGACCTTTAATAGGATCCAATGGTCAACATAGCACAGAAGGAGAAAGGGCTTGTGTTTCTAATTCTATATTCTCTGTCTGAAAAAGGAGACCCTGGGAGAATTTCCCAAAGCTGCCAACTGGAAAGTTGGGGAAGAGAAGGGACACATTTGAGAGTTTGGAAATAAGGCTGGGGTGTGCAATCCATCATCAAATACACCTTGCTAGGAGTTTATTCTCCAGTGATGCCTGCCGTGGGTGATCCAAATGTTGCTTGTTCTGTTCGGGTTTTCATTTGGCCAATCGTTTGCTAAGATAATGGCTTTTTTCTTTTTTTTTTTAATTTTTTTTTTTAGCATATTTATTTTATTTTTGAGAGACATAGAGACAGAGCGTGAGCAGGGGAAGGGCAGAGAGAGAGGCAGACACAGAATCTGAAGCAGGTTCCAGGCTCTGAGCCGTCAGCACAGAGCCCAACGTGGGGCTCGAACTCACAGACCGTGAGATCATGACCTGAGCTGAAGTCGGCCGCTTAATCGACTGAGCCACCCAGGCGCCCTGATAATGGCTTTTTAAGAGAGTAAAGTATATGATTTGGAGTAAATGTCGGAAGGATGTGTAATTGAACAGTGTGTTTGGTTGATGATTTGATGTTATGGGTTGTTCCTTTAGCTGTCCTTAAACACTAATGAATGAAACTGTTTTTGCATTTTACTTTGTGAAGTCAAAACTAAGAATTATTTGTCCCTCACTCTTCTGGTTTTTAGAATTGATCTACAGTAAGAAATCAGGAAAGTCTAACTTAAATTAGAGAATAAGAATCAATTGATTTAAAAGGACAAAATAGCAATATTACAGCTCATTGTGTTTATTACTCAGAATAAATTACCACTTGGGATTGACATCTTTTTTAACCCCTTCTAAAACACTGTAGTCACAGTATTTTAAGATGGACTAGCAGCATTTTCTCTGCTTTTCTCTCTCCCTTTCTCTTCCTTCTCTTTGTGTGGTCTATTTCATTGAATACATAGTGGTTTCTAAGGAAGCAACGATAGAACTGAATTCGATTGGCTGTGCCATTGCCTTAACAGCCAGAGTGTGGGCAGAGTTTTACACGGCAGACCTAGATGGGGGTGAGACCCACAGAAGGGCCGATTCTTGACAATTTAGCAACTGTATATGCAGCTTAAAGAAAAGCAAGTTGAGCATTTAGGGTGTTTTAATGTTTTAAAAAATTTGACCTCTTCACCAATAGTTTTGATTGGAATGGTAAAACAGCTCCTAATTGTAGAGAAAATAATTTAAGATTAAATTTTAAATAGTGGGTGGATATGAATGTATGCTATGAATAAAATCTAAAAGGTGACTGTAAAACTCAATAATTTGTGTGCTGTACCAATTTTAAAATGTTTTCATACTGAACAGTATCTAGTGAATTGAACTTAAGAATAACACAAGCAAAGAGGGAATGAAGAGTATTTTGAACAATTATGTTCTCAGAAGGAAAGAAAGAGAAAAGGAACGCATTAAAGGACCAAGGAGGGGAACCTGGGTGGCTCAGTCAGTTAGGCATCTGACTTCGGCTCAGGTCATAATCTCATGTTATGTGAGTTCAAGCCCGGCGTTGGGCTCTGTGCTGACAGCTCAGAGCCTGGAACCTGCTTCAGATTCTGTGTCTCCCTCTCTCTCTCTGTGCCTCCCCCACTCGTGCGCACATACACCCACTCTCTCTTTTGAAATAAACATTAAAAAAATTATTTAAAAAAGGACCAAGGAAAAGATCTTTTAATTATATTCCTCCTTGTCCACCCAGTTGGCTTGTTATAAAAGCATGTATTGGAATAGTCAAGTAAAACATAAAACATGACCTGAAAGTATACATGTATGTTTAGTGTGTGTGTGGTATGTGTATGACAACATTTTAGGGTTTTCTGAATATTGAAAAGCGTTTGTATTATTTCTAAGTCACTGTTTATCAGGGCAAAATATATGGTCTTAATTAAATGAGTCTTATTGTAACTAGACATCTCATTTGCAACATCAAAAATTCTAAAATGTAATTTCCAACATTTAAACTATGTATTTCCCACTGGTTCATGTAGTCTCTCTTAAGAAATACCACGTATATTATAATAAGGTTCGTGCTTGCCATTTCATCAGACCTCTCAGGTCATTGTCTAATAATGGAAAGAGACTAAAGAGAGGACAGACACTCATAAGAGGTCAGTTGCTTACAAAACTTTAAAATAGTTATTCTGAAAGGATTCTATTTGGACTAGAACATTCGCATGGCCCCATATATTCTCACCAGTACACTCCTAAATTTCCCCAATCTTCCCTGCACCTCGGTTGGGCTGCACTGGGAGACTGCCAACATCTAGCTGCCAAACAAACAGTGCTTTCCATGAATGTCCCTCAAGCCCGGGGAACAGAAAGGAGAAGCAGATACATTCTCCTTCCGTCAGTCCTAGGTCTGGATTTGATTAGGCCGCTGCCTAATTTTTACTGGTCTCTTTTATCAGAGGGGTATTCGGCATAAGAATTGATGAGTGCTGAATTTCATTAAATTTCCAGATACTTCAAATCTTAAATAAATGAAATCCATAAAGAAAGTATACTTTTGTTTTCAGAACTCTAAAATATACATGTACACACGTGCACAGAGTAAGACAATGGTAAAAACAGCGTCTGGCAATAAAGCCCTTGCATTAGTGATACATATAAGGATCCTTTCTTAAAATACGTTAAATATGTGCTTTGAGCCAAGATTCATAGGGTTGGTTATGCATTACAGATCCATTAGATATTTGCAGAATAGGCCATTCACTCTGCTAAAGATTCCTCTAGCGCCATTACTCATTAGTTACTGAAGCAGTACTATTTGTCTGATATGGTTATCGTTTTTTATGCTGTTTAATGATGAGTTTTGTCAACCTAACTCAAAGAGAGAAGTCATGGTACACAGGTTCAAACTCCTCTCTGGAACATCTCCCTGTAATCCCATCTCTACTAGTAAGAGGAAAAGCCTGGAGAAGTAACATGGGACTCTAATTAATGAGATCTTTAGCAGCATATGACGCATCCCTGTATGGTTTACTGTTTCTTTCAAACCCCACAGAAGAGTCGTACTGATAAGTAAAAAGACAAAAAAGATCCTGTTGGTGGAAACGCCTGAATCGAGAGGCGGCACTAATGTAGTCCTGGCCTAAAGAACCAGAAATGGGGAAATAAATCCAATAAATAAACTACCTATCCCAGTTCTCAGGGCGATTCAGGTCCTTTAGCCATGGAATGTCTTGGTTTTCTAGTTTATAAAATGAGATTAATATTTCCTGCTTTTTTGCCTCACAGAAACACGTGTACCCAGATAAATAATCAGCACTGATCTAAAAGCACTAAAACAACAAGTTGCACTTTATTGTTTACTAAGACAAGCATTTAACCCATGTAATCTCATTTAATCATCAGTCAACCCTATGAGGTTGTTACAGTTACTATCTTCATTTAACATAAAAGAAAAATGAGTCTCAGAAAGACCATGTAATTTGTCCAAGGTTATGAACTTTAGTAAGTTCAGACCCAAGATATGAACTTAAGGTATTTGACCACAAAGTCAGTGAATGCCATTACCACCTGCATCTATGAGCCAAGGATGAACAAGCTATGTAAATGTGAAGTTTTATTATTCCTACTGCAACTCCCTAGAAAATGATTTCAGTGGATAGATACATGAGAAAAACTTATGTCCTTCCCAAGTCAACATTTAAAAATTTTCAGAACTCATGATTGTTTTTTCATGAGTTGGTAGAAACCAGAGTTAAATTTAATTAAACAAATTCAGAGTGTGTGTTTAAATTTTTAACATCCATTTAAATAAAGATAAATTTAAAGTTCAATTAAATGTAACGAAACGAAAAACTTGACCAACTTAGAATTGTCTATGGTAAGGTATTCTGTCGTGTGTGTAGATCATATCAAAGCCTTCTGTGTTTGCCCTGAAGTGAAATAAAAAGTAAGAAATGGAAAACGATCAAGGCAGTTGCCAAGGGGTGAGAGTGGGGGAATAAATACACTCCTCCAACAAATGACGAAGGTGGTCCATAGCTTCTGAAGCCTGACTAAGAAAAGAAATTCTTTGTGGAGGGGTAAAGGATTGGTGCTGGGGTGTGATGATGGAGGAAGGCAAATGGGTTATTCAGCCCCTGTGTGTGTTGAGGACTGGGAGGGCACCATATGAAGGCAAACAGTATTCTGAGCCATCTTGCTTTTGTAAGCTTTGAAACTGTGGAGCAACTGATAGAAGGACCGAAAGGGAGGACATTCTAGGTTTGTCCAAGCCACAGGGGAAGGGACACCACACACGCCAGCGGAGAGCACCGAGGAAAGCCTATGGGGCACAGAAACCATTTACCGTAAATTGAGCTCCAGCGATGTCGCAGAGATGTCACATGGGTGGTCCCCTTCCAGCCCACTCCCAGTCACGCCAGAGTTAAGCCAGGCAGACCGAGTTCTCCGTTTCTTTTTTTCCTGCTCCTTGCGTTTTCCAGGCTTGCCTTTCTTTTTCTTGCCGGTTGTCTTCATTGGCTGCTCTTTGTATGTCTCCACCTTGTTGGTTTCCTGAGTTAGGTATCTGCCCTCATCGTCAGACCCAAATCGGACGGGGTGGTTCTTTGTGTTGGGAGCAGGCTTGGAGTTGGGGGAAACCTCCGAGGTAGCTCTGATTTCAGCTGTGTGGATTTCTGCAATCAGGTGGTGAAGGAAGAATCGTCGCCGTAAGTCTTGGATAGATTTCCCCTTGTCATGAAGGAGCTGATGTTCAGACACAGCTCTTTTGCTTTAAGAAAAAAATAGCAGGAGAGGAGGAAAATAATACAATTTTAGTTTGTTGGTATAGACCTCAAAGACAAGAGGAAAGCCCTTTAGTTTTCTGTTTGGTCCTCTACAGAGCATGAACTGGAAGTGCAGCAAGTTGTGGCAGGAAAGAGCAAAGTGGGAAGGGACTGCAGCCCAGATCCCATTTATGCTTCTCTCTAGGTCTGTGACTTTGGTGAGAACGTGAATATTCTCTGGCCTCATCGGCCTCTCCGTTTAAAAGGAAGGGGTTGGATTCAGAGAGTTTTATGCTCTTCTCAACTTAAAACGTTATGATTCAGTTATTCTCAGCAATGGACAGAAACCACGGAGATTCTTTTCAGGTTTTTCAGACTTGTGTTGGGAAAATAAATCCAGAAGTCCTAGCCTTGAATTGAAAAGGAGGTTGAATTTACTTGAGTACTCACCCAGACACGCATGCATCCACACAAGTGCTCACACACACACACACACACACACACACACAGCTCCCCTATTAGGAAAATAATAATATTGACTCTCAAAGAACAGCAAGCTGTAAGAATAAAGGCAAACAAAGGCTGAAGATGACATAAGCAGTAAAGCCTGTCTAGGTAATGACCTAACAGATTGAATTTTAACATGATAGTAGATTATAGGTGACCAAGAACCTATGTTTGAAAGCCAAGTGTCAGAGAGAGAATGTGTATTTTTCTGTAGAACAGTGGGTGGTCTCTCTAAAATAGGTTTCTTCATGTTTAAATTAAGATCATTCTATTTCTTCCACGCATTGAGTTTTTTTTTTTTAATTTAGAATTTCAGAGGGTATTATCCTTAGCACTTAATTAAAAAATTCACTTTTCAACTTAGTTTCCTTGTCTTAAAAAATATCTCTAGGAACAAATATGAAGTGACTTTTCTGTTTAAACAACACTCTAATGAAAATATAGTGGAAGAGAGTAAACTAATTTTCCATCAGTCCTTTTAGATGGAGTCCTGACTCTTGCTTAAATCGTCCATCCATATATTCTTGTGTTTTCCTGTCTGTGTATTATTGACTGTATGTAGGGATCACATACATTAATCTGTCATATCATGCCTGCTTCAACTCTACCTCACCTTACTCTAATTTCTACCACTGTAGAGCTCTTCAAAGTGGTTCATTTACAAGTGTCTGAGGGTACTTCACAGGGCGATAACCCATGTATTCTTACCTCTCTGACCCACAATATCTGGGTCCCCTATCTGCTTTCATTAGTACAACTTCTTCAGCTCCTCAGAGAAATGTGACAAAAATAGCATTTCTTCATTTCCTAGATGGGGAAGTTGAGGTCCAGAGAGACTAATGACTTGCCCTTGCCCTCAAACTGAGAACAGACAGAACCAGGGATCCAAAACCCAGGTCCTCTGATTCTGAAACCAAAAAGGTTGCTTTTCAACTCCCTCAATCCTTTCATCTGTGGAAGCAGAAGTGTGTGTTGAGGAAATGGGAAGCGAAGGGCAGGGAGTAATAAAGCCTGTGGTGGGAACCACATGAAGGGCAAATGGATAGCAATTCATCACCATCCTTGAAGATCAACCTCACTCTTCCAACAAGTCCATTTTCATCACCAAAACAAAGAACTAGGATCTCTAGAGTTTGGTTTTCCGTGGGGGGAATGAGAGATTTTCTAGTTCTACTGTGAGTCAAAGAAGAGTAAGACATGAAAATACAGGCATTATTTCTCTAGACCTTATAGCCAGAATGCCAGCTTGCTTTTAGTATGTTAGAGTGTGGACCGACTTTAAGCCATGCAGCTTGTTCAAAAAAGACATGACTTAATGGAAAGGAATTTAACAGGAGCCTGGTTTAAATGAGGCATGAAGGAGTCTCTCTTCCTTTTTGAAGGTGCCACATGTGACTAGATTAAAATTCACTTACTTTATGGCCACAGTTAGTATTCTGGAAACTTTTAATACTATACAAATTTGAGGTTTGGGTACAATACATTTTATGCTCTCTAATAACATTTTTAAAGAATGGGACTGATTTAACTGCATATTTCATGAGTATTGCAGTTAATAAGTATCTTTTAGCAAAATGTCACATTAAAAGAAGTTCTTAACCAATGATCATTTATAGTATCAGGGGCTTTTAGTTCTTTCTCAATTCCTGGCGATAACCACCGCATCTGTATTGCTCTCCAAATGTATAATACAGCCCATTCTAGCTTAACTCAAAGCCAAAACTTTTAATGGTCAGTCTGTTCTAATCAGGCCACCACTGCGTATGCCCCCTCTGCCTGGCATGTATGCCTGTCATCTTGGCCAGCCCGTCAACTGTGAGTCACAGTGCCTTCTTAACCCAAGCACTGCACTTTCCCAGGATGGTTCTCACGAGAAAAGCAATAATCATTCTATCCTCTGTTTCATAAAAAGCCTACAAAGATGGCACAACTTTGTCCAGTTTAAAATAGTAGATCTCTTGTGATTTACAAAGCTTCTTTCTGCCTCTTAGGGGACGTGTTAATATAAACGGAGGAAACAGATTTTCTTAAGTGCTAAGTCTGAAATGCGATTGACACAGTTAACAGTTCAAAGACATCTGCCTTTAAATATTGTCGAGAATGAATTTCTGATTGGGCAACTGTGGTACAGTATCAGGAATATAACGGTATCTTTATCATCAACAAGGAATAAGATCCATAAAGCGTTCTATTTATTTTCAAAACAAGACATGAACTGACGCAAGGGTAAATGACCAGCATGTACAAACTAGGTACACATAGGTGGGGAACAAGGAATCCACATTAAGAGGCTTTCCATTTGGATAATGCTGAAATATTTAAGTGGCAAATATGGCCTCATAATAGTCTGTTACTCTGCACCTCTGCACACATTCAACAGCACGGTGGTTCACATGGCATTTATTACACACCTAACACGGTATGTTTATGGTCTCCTTCAATCATGGTAAAAAAAAAAAAAAACAATTGCAGAAATATGGGTGAGATGCTTAACACGGATAACTCTAAATTGAGCCAAAATATAGCTCTTCTGCTTTAAAGAAAAAAGTCACTCCCAGGAGTGTTCAGAGAAGAGTAAAGGTCCAAGGAGCTATCAAGGAACACAAGGAGTAAAGGGAGTGATAGGATTGCCTCTCCCAACACAGAAGCAGCAGCATATGCTTGTGCTGATGCTCAGCTACTCAGGAAGGAGTCTGGGTTTGAGAAGAAAAGTTCTGTGGTCCATGCAAGAGGCAGGGTCCGGGCCTTAGAGTGAGGATGACTCACCACAAGTCCCTTCCAACCCAAATGACTCAGTCAAAAGTTATGCTTTTCATTAAATGGAATAGACCCAGTCTGGCTCCCAAGCAAATCAGTCAATTATGTTGTAGGTTTCTGAATTTGCTGGGATTCCCTGTCTAACTTACAGGGAAGTTGAAAGACTGCTACCTGCCCAGAGCCATGTTCATCTGGACAAGAATATCCCTAGGCCCCACTTTCCAACTTCCAATTTATTCATACTCCAGTCCCATTAATTAAAATCTTGTGGACTAGGACAACTTATAATTGCTTCGTTTGCATGACTTAGGAAGTGGTATTGTTGTAGTAGTCCCCTCTGTCCTCCAGAAGTTAGTCCCTAGTTAGAAAAAATAGCTAAAGCAGCTTCCTTAATATTTGGTGTGAAGAGTAATTGGGGAGTAACACAGTTTGATTATATGTTAACATTTCTTTCAAGAAATTAGGTTGATTTAGTGTAATAGTAGACTGATGTTTTGTCTAGCACACCAAATTTACTGTTATTTGGCACCAAAGCAAAAATAATGACTTGTTTTCTTTAAACTCCATTTGGCTGTAATAATTTGATGAAACATCTTCATCTACTGATGATTTCAGCCTTCATGAAAAACCATGGCTGTAATATGATGATCTATTAGCCATTAACTATAAGAATGTTTTGTGGTAGTTTTATAACCATCTGCTGAGTGTGAGTGTTTAACTACAATATTATATTTCACCCACAAACAAAACTATAACAGAGCCTCTAGCTGGTAAATGGTTTCTGATGTGTATTTTGCAAGGTGCAACAAAGAAAGAGTTAAAAATAGCCTTGAGGACAACTTAGCACTATTTTTATGTCAGAACTGTGGATTTAATCATGGTCCATTTACTGTTTCTCAAAAGAGAAAACAGGTATTTCTCAAGCAACTTTAAAGAAAAAATTGGCTCTGTTCCAAGACAGTATTTCTTGGCCAGTATTTAAGCATGCTTTTAAAAATTCACTCTTCATCTATATTAATATATGGATTTTAAATAATTTAATACAAATCTTAAAAGGAGCAAAAAGTCTGAAGACAATTTTCAGAAATACATCAGCAAAACATTGATTCGAAGAATACAATACACCTTTATCTTTAGTACAATGTTCTACACAATTTGCCTTAGGAGATTCGTAATAGATTTTCATTTTGGTGCCAAGGTTCAGACATGTCTAAAGTAATTTCATTTAAGGATTTTCTGCTCTAATAATAATAGACCAAGGACACATATAAAACAGTTGCCTTTTTGTACACCGTTGGGAATTTACAAGGAAGCACCATGAACTTGATTGTAAATATTGGATATTGCTATTTTTATGGTTAGTGTAAAAGCTCCTTAATTCCTTCTCCAGAGGCAAACTCC